>CAUYRT010079774.1:0-84638 GCA_963574885.1 Lepilemur ruficaudatus | reverse complement strand
GCGCCCAGCCGCTCTGCCGGCCTCGGCGTCCAGGAAAGTGCGCGTCTGCGAGCCGGGCTCCATGTGCCTCCACCTCATGGTGCCGCCAGGCAGGGCCCTCAGGCCGGTGCCGCGCGGCGCTCGAGCCGGCCACACTGAGGTCGAAGCCGCAGGACTTGGGTCTCCATCCCCGCGGACCCGGGAGCCTGGACCCGACAGAACTACAGAGTTTGGCCGAGAGCCAGAGCCGGAGCTCTGAACCGCGGCCGCCGCGAAGCCGCTTCCCGCTCGCAGCCCCCGAGGAGCTCCCGCGCGTTTCTGTCAGAACTCGCCGACGACCAGGTGAGTTGTCTCGTCATTTCTGTCAGATCTCTCAGGATGACCAGGTGCGCTGTCACAGAACAGTAATATTTTGAAAGGTTTTTATTTTTTTTCCCCTGAGCAGTAGGTCTCAACAGTGGGCTTAAAATAGTCAGTAAAACACGCTTTAAATAGATACGCTGTCATAGGCTTTTTAATTCCGTCTATAGAGCACAGAAGGGGGAGATTTAACATAATTCTTAAGAGCCTTAGGATTTTTGGAATGGCAAATGAGCCCTGGCTTCAACTTTAAGTCGCCAGTTGCATTAAGCCCTGACAAGAGAGTCAGCCTGCCCTTCGAAGCCAGACCATTGATCTCTCCTCAAGCGAGGAAAGTCCCAGACGGCATCTTCTTCCAACAAAAGGTTATTTCACCTACATTAAAAATCCGTTGTTTAGCGTAGCCGCCTGCATCAATTATCTTCGCTAGATCTTCTGGATAATTTACTGCAACTTCTACATCAGCACTTCCTGTTTCACCGTGCATTTCTGTGTTGCAGAGATGACTTCTTTCTTTAAGCTTCATAAAACAACTGTCGTGAGCCTCAAGCTTTTCTTCTGCAGCTTTCTCACCTCTCTCAGCTTTTATAGAATTGAAGAGAGTTAGGGCCTTGCTCTGGATTAGACTTTAGCTTAAGGGAATGCTGTGGCTGGTTTGATCTTTTATTCAGACTGCTAAAACTTTCTCTACGTTAGCAATAGGTTTGTTTTAATTTCTTCTTATTTTTATGTTCAGTGGAGTAGCAATTTTAATTTCATTCAAGAATTTTTCCTTTGTGTTCACAACGTGGCTAAGTATTTGGCCTCGGCAAGAAGCCCAGCTTTTGGCTTGTCTGTTTTCAGCGTGCTTTCCTCATTCAGCTTAATCGTTTCTAGCTTTTGATTTAAAGTGAGAGACATGCAGTGAGACTCTTCCTTGTTCCTTTCACTTGGACATTTAGAGGCCGTTTTAGGGTCATTAATTGACCTAATTTCAATATTGTTGTGTCTCAGGAAATAGGGAGGCCTGAGCAGAGGGAGAGAGATTGGGAACTGGCTGGCCAGGTGAGCAGTCAGAACACACCCAGCATTGTTGATTCTGTTTGCTGTCTTATATGGATGCAGTTCATGATGCCCCAAAACAATTATGATAGTAACATCCAAGATCAATGATCACAGATCACCATAACAGATATAATAATGATGAAAAAGTTTGAAATATTGCAAGAATTATCAGAATGTTACACAGAGACAGAAAGTCACCATAGGCTGTTGGAAAATGGTGCTGATAGACTTGCTTGAAAAAAGGGTTACCACAAAACTTAGTTTTGTAAAAAACACAATATTCGTAGAGTTCAATAAAGCAAAAAGCAACAAAATGAGATATGCCTTTATTTGAGAAAAGGGCTAAAGAGTTGGTAGGATTTGGCCAGGTGTACCATTTGGGTGAGAGCTGGGGATGTTTTAGGTGTTCTATGTGTACCAAAACAAAACAAAATAAAACAAATACTCTCACTTCCTGTTTTTCTCTTTTGGGAAATTATGAAGACTTATATCCAGGATGGTAATTAGGGAGATAGCAAAGATAGAAAGGGAGGAGGCAGCTACCAGAACAATCTGAGAGTCTGAGATCAGCTGAAAGGAAATCAAGGGGGTCCAGGTTGCTGACAAGGCACGGAGAAATAATACACAATGGAAAGTGAATGGTCTATGGTTTTTTTCACCATATTTTTTTCTCAACATTGTAATTTGCTTGGTTACTCAGATCCATAAGGGGTCCTTGACTTTTCCTAAAAAGTTGATTTCAACAATCCTGTATAGTGAGAGCATAGGCCCTCTAGGGAAGAATATCAAGTTATCTACATTGAGCAGGTTTCTAAATAACTGAAGAAAGGAGCTCCTGTCCTGTGCCTTCGATCTTGTCTATACACTAACTATGCTGACAAATATATGCTATTCTCCCCTGTTAGCTGAGAACTTCAAGGGTAAGAGTATTATTTTATTTACTTTGAATGGACAACTTGGTGTCATGACTAGGATTTTTTTTTTTTTTTTTTTAAGTATCAATACTCACCTGGAGGATAAGAATCCAGGAATAAGTGGAGTGTTCTGAGGCAGGGTGTTCATTCCACAAAGATAGGGGATATTATAGCGAAGGCTGAAGCTGAAGCAAAGTCCAACATGTTACTATCAGGGATCGGGGGAGTTGAAATGTCAGACAGTGGTAGTATCAGAAATATTTTCAAGAACCACTACAATTCAGTTGGAGTAAAGTAGGATTCCAGCAAGTGTGAGAGACAGACAAGGACTGGAAGGCTGGATCTGTCACTGTAAGACTGGGAGCAATTATTACGACTCCTAACAGCACTAACTATACAGGGGGTTTAGAATTTGTAGGACATAATTCAAACCCTGTTTTGCCCTATTGTGGTTTCTTACCTATAAACAGTTATTTAGTATAATTGAGCTTCAGGTTCCTCATCCATAAAAAAAGAGAGTTATACGTGTATTATTTAAGATGATTGCAGTAATTTGTTGGGATTATGTCTCACACATGTATGGACCTTATACATTCTTTTTTTTTTCTTTTTTTGATGCTGAGATGGAATACTACTGAAGAAGATAACCACCAAACAATGCCACGTCTAAGCACCAGGACAGGTCCCTAGTAAGAATTGGAATGAGCTTTAAAGTACTGCTTAGTGTGTGCTTGGTAAAAGAAATGAACTGATATAATCCTAACTTTTCAATGTTAGAAGGTCGTGGATGATTCAGATTTGCTGGAACACCATTAAAAGAAAATGTTATAGAAATAGCTTACTCCATTGCACTCTTTTTTATGCAGAGGAAACGGAACAAGCAGATCAAGCATATGCTCAGGACAAGCAGAGGCAAGGCTCACAATTAAACTGTGGTGTTAAAATTTTAATTGTTCTCTTCATATCATTTTGTTTTTAAGAATTAGGCTAAATTGAATAGATAATCCAAGAGGTCCTTAGGGTAGTATTTGTTCTTTATTTGCCTCCAAAGTATTCAATGACAGTTTTATCAGACCAATGGTCCTCAAAATGTCGTATTCAAGACACACACACACACATACACACACGCACAGAGCATATTCTCAGAGATTGTGTGTTGTTTGTGTATGGTGTGTGCATGTGCACAAGAGTGGTTTTTACTAGATTTACTCACCATAGATGCAGATTTATTTGATTTGAAGTAGAATTAAAATGTGTGCATTTTCACGTGGAACAAAGGTAACTACATTGTAGATTTTTTGTTGTTATTTGAGAAAGACTGCATTCATTCCTTGGTTTATTTTTCAGTCATTTATCCACTCAACAATTATTTAAAGATAATAATATGATAAACATCTGGGTGCCACAGTCTAACTAAATAAAGCTATGAGCTTTTACCGTAGGTTTCATGGTTCTTCAAATAGAATCGTGATTTCCTTTGTAAATTTCCCGATTCTATTCCCATCTCCCTATCCAAAAGTAATCACTCTTCTAATTTTTTTCTGTCCCATTCCTATAAATGTTTATTACACTATTATTATTTATTTATGCAGCTATAATCTATGCCTGCAATTGCCTTTTGTGTTTATAAACATTATATAATGTTATCATATGGGATGAATCATTCAGTATTTTGCTTTTTTGGTACATTGTAATTTGGGAATATTGGTACACATAATTCCAGTTCATTCACTTTAATTTCCACACAGATTCTAGCCCATGAATGTCTCATACTTTATTTATTCATATCATGTGTATTTAAGGTATTTCCAATTTTTGTTGTCAAAAATAATGCATCAATTAAACCCTCTACTACATATTTTTTTCTGCATATATTCCTGGGGTAATAGCTTTACTGGATATTAATACATGGCTAATGTCTTAAAAATTACTTGAAAAAATAGTAATAATTTTGGAAAATTAACTTAATTTAATCCAGCACATTTTCCTTGGCTAAAAATGAAGATATTAATTCTTACAGGATTTAATAAGGATTAAATGATCATTTCTGAAAGATGGAAAATTATGACAACAAATGATCTTTCCCAGTTTTCTTTGTCATCCTAATTTTGTCTATAAACAGAGAATCGAAGGCAAAGGACTATCACTGAGGCATTCAGCATTTCATGCGTTTATCTAAGTCAGTGAAGTCACTCATATAAATGAGAAACATCTGCATTCCGTTTTAGTGCGTCTGAGTTAACTTTTACTTTGATATTCAGAATCATCATCTTTGAATTTCTGATTTTGTGACCTGCACATGTGGGTGGTGTGTCTGTGTTTCTCTGATTTTAGAAAAAAAAAAAAAAATAGTGCTACTGAATCTTATTTCTTATTCTGTCCTTTTTTTCCTCCTCTATTTTATATTCATTTGCTTGTCCTTGCTGAGTCTTCTTGGGCTTTTCAACCAAATGCAAACATTAAATGAAGGTTTTCCTGCAATTTCAAAGCAAAGCAATTTCCCCGAAAGGGAAGGAAGGCAATTGTTGATTGTCCACAAACATAGTGAGGCTCAGCATGCACATTTGGAAGGAAAAAGGGAGCTCTGAGCTAAGAATAGGAGGCCAGGACAGTGGTGCTGCCTGATACAAGTTGTTAGCACAGGGTGTGAAGGAGATCAAAGAATAAAAATTATACTCTTACTGTGTGTGCACCAAGCTCTGTCTGGGCACTCTCATCACTTTCATAAGACAGAGCAGATGACTGTCTGTGTTTGGGGATTTCAAGGTGATGGAGAAGGTCAATACCACTCCTCCATTTACCCAGCCTCAGACAACCTTATTTTCTCTCTGGTTGTTGTCCCTTAACACCCCCTCCATCATGTCAGAGCCTACTTTTTATCCCCCACAGTAAAAATTATTTGTATAATTTTACAGAATGTGCAATTTTCCTGCATGTGAATAGCATAAATATGATGTGCCCCTTTTAGTTCAGGAATTCTACTTCTATAAATATAATCTATAACAATACTGTGAAATCAGGAGGTATATAAAAAGATATTTAATATTTCAACATTCTTTAGGCTCATAAAAATGGAAATCATTAAATGCATAATAACTAGAGAACAAATAACTGAAGTAGCATATATCCATGTTAGAGAATATTATGCAGTCTTTAAAGTGAGGTTTATAGAAAACTTACAAACAAGAGGAAAAGCTTCTCACATCAAAATATGGTAAGGAAGCAAAATATGATAAAAATATAAGCAGACTTCAATTGTGTAAATGCACATACTTTATATATAAAGAAAGTACACAAAATGACTAAAGCATGAACATAAAATAAAAGTAAAAATTGTTAATATTTTCTGTCTTTGTTATAATACTGTGTTTTTCCTCATGTCATTTCTACAATAGGTATGTGATGTTCTTTTATTGTCATGTTCTTTTTAATAGAAAAAAACCTAAATTATGATGAAAATAAAATATTTTCATTAATTATGGATAGTTATTTTTGTAAGATGAGAGGACTTGGATGGTACCAAAAAGAAGTGTTTTGCTGGCCAAAGATTGGCCACAAAGCCAGAGAAATAATTTGAATTTTAGGGCCTCATTTATTTATGATATGAGGCTATAAAATGAGAACTACCCATAGTCCTCTGGGGTCTCAAGGGAAAAATGAACAAATGAGGGTGAAGATGTTTTATAGACATTGATCATTAAACAATAATCCACACTTTGTCAAAGAAGTCTTACTTTTTGTTCATGTGGGGTAAAAAGGGCATGTTTTATTTCCCCTAAAATTCCTCTCTGGCCTGAAAGTGCTAAATAAGTAAAGAGCAGAGGCAGTCTCCCTTGAGTGGGCTTCTGCTAGCAAGATGCTGTGGAAAATGTGCGGGCTTTCAAGTGAAACAGACCTGGTAATTTGGGGAAATGTCCGATGTCTCTTAATCTGCTTCCTCAAGTTTTAGGTAAAATGAGCATCATTCTTCTCAGTGTTTCTCTGGAGATTAATTTGAATTACATTTGAGAAACAGCCTTAAGACATGGTCTGTAACAGGGGATCAAAACTTTGCCAACCAGTGGGGCAGTCTTTCTGCTCTGTTTCCATTGGAGGAAGGGATTAGGGATATGCAGTTATATGAACACAATTGAGCTGAAACGGTAAACGAGGAATCAGGTCATGAGGTGGTGAATCATAACAAGAATCAAAAAAAGAAACAAAAATAATAATAATAAGAATCACTTTCCATATCAACTGCTCCTCACACTACTAGAATTAATATCGTTTTTAGTTGACAATCATAATTTGTCACAACTAGCTGTCAAAAGGCTAGAAAGACACAATTACAAATTATAAACCCAATGTTGACAGAAAAGCACATGAAAACCATGTGGGAGGCACAAAGATATTTCTTTCAGAAGTGTTTTAGGTGAAACCGGAAACAAATAAAATGCCTATTGAAAGAGGAATAGAACAAACTTGTTATATTGTTATAATGAGCAACATATGGTAGGCAAAAGGAATGGATTATATCTATAGAACAACAGAGATAGGTGAGTAATAACATATACTGTATGAACAAAATATCTAAAATTGCTAGAAATTATGTTACATCAGATAAAACACCCTAAGAAGGGACATTGAATTAAAGTGCTATACGGCTCTTGTATTATATGGAATATTGAAAAGTAATAAATAATAATAATGTCTGATAAATAAAGGATATTGTTTATAATCTCTCTGATAACCATAGACCCAGCAGCAACCACAATACTAACAGTATGAATAGTAATATAACTTACAAGCTAAGGGGGTAATCAAATAATAGAAAAGTAATAGCATATAATTAGCATAGTTATTGCATGCACGAGATCTAAGGAAAGGAGCTTCTTTCTTCAGTTATTTAAAAACCTGGTCAATGTAGATAGCTTGATATTCTTCCCTAGAAGGCCTTGTATTCTCACTATACAGGATTGTTGAAATCAACTTTTTAGGAAAAGTCAAGGACTCTTTATGGATCCGAGTAACCAAGAAAATTACAATATTGAAAAAAAATATGGTGAAAAAAACCATAGACCATTCACTTTCCACTGTGTATTATTTCTCCGTGCCTTGTCAGCAACCTGGCCTTGATTTCCTTTCAGCTGATCTCAGACTCTCAGATTGTTCTGGTAGCTGCCTCCTCCCTTTCTATCTTTGCTGTCTCCCTAATTACCACCCTGGATATAAGTCTTCATAGTTTCCCAAAAGGAGAAGAACAGGAAGTGAGAGTATTTGTTTTATAAAAGCGATAGATAAATCCAAAAGTGCAAGGAAGAGAAAATAAATAGAAACAAAGAATAAGTGGCATCAATAAAAACAAATATTATTAAAGTAGATTTAATTCAAATATCATTAATTACATGAAACACTTGTAGAGTAAGTTTTCATATATATATTGGTATTTTTGACATATTGACATATCAATTACATTGGTTTATAGTTTGGATATAGCATGTTATACTTAAAATTTCACACATTTTGACATTAAATATTGACTGTATTGTCATTTCTTTTCTTTCTAGATTTATGATTTTGTTTAAGTTTTTCAAATACTCTGACACAGTTTCTTCCTCTCTGTAACAGTTCTATTAACACCTAATTTACAGAATTTTGTTTATGTCTGTCAGCTAATCTGCAGTTATATAAGGTAGTAATGGCTTAACTGCAATTGCTGACTGCATTTCTTAACTGTGGCTAGTACTGTGGCTACAGATATTGATAATATCTAAGTCCCTTCAGTTATCATCATTTTTGAAAGTTAATCTCTGCACCAATCCCTCTGTAGCAATCCCTCCTCCAATTCTTATATCCCTACATATATACTGATATCCCTACATATTTTCTTACTAGTTATTATAAGAATTCAATGTTAAAAAAAATGGTCTGGCTAGCAAAATTGAGAATGATTAACACCACCAAAAAAAAAAAAAAAAAAAAAAACCAAAAAAAAACCCACAATGAGGGAGCTGAAAATACTCTCAATTAACTTTATTCCAAACTCACTGCATAGATGGAAAATCTGTGGCCTAATGACACCCAGTGATCAGGATGGAAGATGATTTGATTTGATGGTGGTGAAGAGAAATTGAGTCTTCTTCTTTTGTATCATTTATGAATTATCATTTATTCTATTGCATTCATACATTTTTAATATATCTAAAAATACTCATTATCAGGATGGTACAATGGAAAAATACATGGTGAATTATATTCTCTTGATAATAATAGTTGTCATAATTGGGATTTTATGTAATTATTTATTTCTTTGTCTAGACTTTATTTTTAGAGCATTTTAAATTTCACAGAAAAATTCAGTGTAAGTCACAGACAATTCCCATATGCCTGATCTCCCACTCACATAGATAACCTCCCCACTGTCAACATCCTGCATCAGAGTGGTTCATTTGTTACGATTTATGAACCAACATTACCACATCATTATGACCCAAGTCTTTAGTTTACATTAGGGCTCACTCTGTGTTGTACATCCTCTGAATTTTGATAAATATGTAATGACATATATCAACCCCATTGTATCATACAGAAGAGTTTCACTGCCCTAAGAATCCCCTGTGATCTACCTATCCATCTCCTCTGACTCACTGGCAACCACTAATATTTTTATTGACTTCATAGTTTTACCTTTTCCAGAATGTCATATAGTTGGAATCATATGGTGTGTAGCCTTTTTAGATTGGCTTCTTTCACTTATTAATATTCATTTACATTTTCTTCATGCCTTTTGACAGATTGATAGCTCATTTTGTTATAGTGCTGAATAATATTCCATTGTCTAGATGTACCACAATCGATTTATCTTTGGCTATTGAAGCACATCTTGGTATCTTCTAAGTTTTGGTAATGAATAATAAAGCTGCTACACATATCTGTGCACAGGTTTTCTTGTGCACATAAGTTTTCAGGTCATTTGGAAGTTTTCAGTTCATTTGGATAAATATCAAGGAGCACATTGGCTGGATAATATGGCAAGAGTATGTTTAGTTTTGCAAGAAACTACAAAACTGCCTTCTAAAGTGACTGTACCATTTTTCATTCCAAGCATCAATGAGTAAGAATTTCTGTTGCTCCACATACTCACTAGAAGTTGATATTGTCAGTGTTTTAGGTTCCAGCCATTTTAATAGGTGGGTGGTTGTATCTAACTGGTGTTTTAATTTAAAAATCTCTGAGGATGTATATGATTTTGAGCATTTCTTCATTTGTTTATTTACCACTTGTATATCTTCTATGATGAGGTGTTTGTTCAAATATTAGTATTTTTGCCCATTTTAAAGTCAGATTTTTTGTTTTTTCATTTTTTTTTAGTTTTAAAAGTTCTTTTGTATTTTGTATAATAGTCGTTTATTAGATGGGTCTTTTACAAATATTTTCTGTCAGTCTGTGGCATGTCGTCTCTTTTTCTTGGCAGTATATTTTGCAGAACAGAAGTTTTGCTTGTTTTTGCTTAATTTTTAATAAAATCAAATTTATCAATTCTTTCTTTCATGGATAGTGCCTTTGGTGTTGTATCTAAAAACACGTTGCCAAGCCCAAGATGATCTGGATTTTATTCTGTGTTATCATGTAGGAGTTTCACTGTTTTCTATTGTACATTTAAGTTTATGATCCATTTTGAGGATTTTATTTTATTTTATTTTTTGGTCTGAGTTTTTCCAAAGAAGGGAGCTCAAAGTCTAAGACCCCAAGCACTCTGAAATATTAGAAATATTCACAATGAAAATTAGGGAGGAAGTAATTTCTTCCATTGATTGAACATCCAAATGGAGTCTGGTAACATACTGAATCATCTGGGAGAATAGTCAAAGTATCTTAGAATACATCATCTGGAAAGAGGGCTGGCAAATTGTTCCTCTTTGACGGTAATGCATTTAATGGGTCATTAACAGGTATTATAGGAAGCAGACAAAAATGGATGTCTTTGTCAAATACATTTTAAAAAATTTTAACTAATATGCAACATATATCTTTACCTTCAGGATTTTTAGACACTTTAATTTATTGATTCTCATGGCCCTTCAAATGGGCAATACATAAAGCAGAGTTTCCCAAGTTCATTTTACTGAATATAGAAAATTTTTTCTTGGGAAACTAGTGTTTTGAGTGGGAAAAAAAAACAACATTATTTAATGGATGAGAAAATAAGCTCAAGATAAGATGTTCAGCATTATGCCAAACATTATCTGGCTAGTGATTGAAATGTCTGGGATTGGCACAAACTGGCTAAATAAAAGCCAGTGTTGATTTTATTTCCATACCCTTCTCCTTAAAATAAGTGACTACTCATTAAATAAGTGTTCATGAAGCATCTATTAGGATGTGCTGAACATGCAGCAATGACATTATCCATCCCCTGAAATTGAGTCTTAATGTCCTAATAGAAACAATTTTTATCATGATATAAATAATTGTGTTATGACTTACTGAGTGTTCTAATATTTGGGGAGTTTATGTTTTAATGCATGCATTGCTAAGTCTATTCAGCCTTTAATAATTAGTGTGGCACCAAGACTTAGTGTGCCTATGTTGTTTGGGAACTTTCATGACTTTACCTTAGTGACCTCATTAATGATAACTGTATTAAGATCTCTGTATTTGCCCTTTGATTTTGTATTATGCTATCTTTGGGTGGTTGGTGACTCTGCAGTCCTAGAAATTGTGTGCATTGATTGTGAGTTTATCTTCTACCTTAAAAATACCATTAATTAAATACTTCTTCAATCCTATTTCACTCCTTGCAGAGTCAGATCAACCCAAAGTGTAGGGATATTTTCTTCACAGGATCAAAAAAGACTGGAGATGGTAGCCCTTTGTGAGAATTCTGAGCAAGGATTAGTATTATGAAAGAGCTCATCCATCTGTTGGAACAAAAGCTAAATATGATTCAGCTTGAGCAGAACACATGGATTTTCAAAGCAAAACATTCATTCAAAGTATCTAACAGTCCAGATAGTACAGTGTACATTATTAATGTTACACCATGAACAGAAAACTAATTTTATTTTTTTTCATGTCTTAGAGAATGACAATTGAACTTTAGTAAAAGACTGTGTCTAATAATATATCCAGGAATAAAACAATAATACTGGTTATATTTATACAGTTCATTTGTGCAGTGTCTGTCTGCCAAGGCTCTCCGTGTGTCCTATATAATGAAACAAAGACATTTTCAAAATTTTGCAGAAATTTTTTTAGCAAAATCTTGTACTTATTACTTAAATGAGCAAAGGCTTAAAACACATTTTTTTAACAGTAGTTTTGATCCTTCATAGCAAAAACAAACAAATAGACAAAAAAACTTTTAAACATTCCACTAGGCATGCTGACATGGGAAAAAACAACAGCTTCATCCAAAATGATGACACTATCTTGATTACTATTGAGAAAAGACCAGGAGCCTACAAAAGCAGGCAGGTAATTGGTATGAATCTTAGTTCTTTAAGTCACCAGCCATTTGGCCATGGATGATTTAAGTGTCTCATCTCATCTTGGTTTCCTCATTCAGCAAATGGTCACAGTGATAGTTACCGTGCCGTGTCTATTAAAAAGTGAATACTATAGCATAACTTGTATAGCACTTAGAATTCAGTAGATGTACAGGAAATGATGTCCTCTTTTCAATTCATAGCAAAAATATTCATTTACAAAATGTACAACAGTTATTTCAGAGTTCAGTGCTAGAGAAAGGAAGAAAAGCCACTTGCTCTTATCTCACTAATTTACTGAAACAAGACTATATTGTGTAATAAAATAGGATATTGTGAATCATTCAAATAAAGAAGATTGAACTAGATCCAATTTATATCACACAATTCAATAGTTACAACAGTTGTGTTTCCTGAAATATTTCATCTAAATGGGATCTAGGTGATATGCAGAATACTTAGCTTTTTAAATATAATTTAAACTTTATTTGGCCATTTGTAATACTATTAAGGGTCCTTTTATTTCTGGAAAGGATGGAGTAGTGAAAATCTGACTTATCTTCTATATTAGTTCGTTAGAGTTGCCATAACAAAATACCACAGACTGGATGTTTTAGAAAACAGAAATTTAATTTTTTCACAGTTCTAAAGACTAGAAGTCCAAGAGTAAGGTGTCAGCAGGTTTGGTTTCTTCTGAGGCCTCTCCCCTTGGTTTGGAGATGGCCTCCTTCTCTGTATGTGCTTACATAATTGTCCCTAGGTCTGTATGTATCTTTGTTCTAATTTCCTCTTCTTAGGAGGATACCAGTCATATTGGATTAGGGTCCACTCATGTGAGTTCTTTTTACCCTTAATTGCATTTTCAAAAGTCCTGTGTCTAAATAGAGTAACATTATGTTGGACTAGGCATTGGGACATATGAATTTTAGAGGTACACAATTCAGCCCATGATACCTTACCTCCATAAACAAGTAGAACCAGGGATAACATACATAAAATAGTCATTTTCAGACATTGTACGTCAGGCAGCACAGGAATGCTACCTCTGAGAAAAGAGAAATAAATGAGGTGAACCTTACTATTGCCCCAGTTTTTTGTCTAGAGGTCCATTCCAGGCTCTGAAGCAGGGGGATCCCCAAGCAGAACACAGTGGTCACACTGAGCTGAGGAGACAGAGATTAGACTTCAGGGTGGCAGAACTATGTTAGAAGGCAAAATTTTGGAGAGGACAATAGATCTATGTACAGAAAGAACATCAAAAACCTGAATAGGAATCTTTTGTCTCCCCAAAATATTAAGCCATGTATTTGTAGGTAAAATTCCTTCTTGCAAAGGATTAACAGAGGGCTGTAAACCAAATAATCTTGAGAAATCACATTGTGTGGACAGACTTTCAAGCTCTGACCATTCATAACAGTTTTTATCTCTTGGTGTTTCAGGAAAATCCTGGGACAGTATAGAAAAACTGCCCCCCAAATTGAGAGGGTGCCAAGAGACCAAAGAATGACCCAGACACATCTGGCTTTGGGGTTAGATAAGTTTATTAGAAGTTACTAACACAGGGCTTTCACTCCTGGGTGGCAGCAGGAGTTTTCCAGACACTAAAATCTGCACTGCCTGCCTGTTTGTGGAGCCTTAAATATCTTTCTGCGCAAGTGGCACAGACATCTCTCCATGACACTGCATGTTTACAGGAAGAATATTCTTTGTTTTTTTGTATTTCTTTCAGCTACCTTGTTTTGCTCTATAGCTACCTTGTTTTGATCTGTATCTGTAAAGACATCTACACAAGTTCTTTTAAACATTAAAAGCCAGTGGTGGGGAACTTGTTTTCTTCCCTCACTTGGACATTCAGGAGAAACTCTAGAAGATCCACAGCTTAGTAGTATTAATAGAAGTAAACAATTCCTAGAGTAATAGCTAACTACTCTTGAAAATGATTAAAACTAATCTCAACATATTAAAGGGGACACATAAGTAACTTTATTCTGCCATAACAAAGTTCATGACTTTAACGTAGGACAGAAAATGCACACATTCACCAATATAACAATCACAATGTTTAGTATCCAATCAAAATTTGTGAGGCATGGCAATAAGCAAGAAAATGGGAATTAACACAAAAACAACACTTGATAAATAAAAGCAGACATAGAAATGATAGAGATGGTTAAATTAGCAGGCAAAGATACCTTCTTTCATTACGCTCAAGGATGAAAGGAAAACGTATACATAATAAGGAGAGTCTTGAAATATGCTATGTTGGTGTCTTCAAAAATAGCTAACCCCTCAGACTAGTGTGTGACAAAAAAATCATAAGGGATGAGAAAGGGAAGAATGGGATCTGTTAGTTTTTGACTGCAGTCATTCACAGTAGACATGATGAATGTAGAGGTATGAGGACAGTAGTGCTCATATTTTGAATACTTTTTCTGGAAACAGACGTTTCTGATGGTTTGAATTACGTGTATGAGAAAATAGAGGAATCAAAATTGCTTAACAGAGATTTGGACTTAGCCAAATTGCAAGTCATTTAACAGGAGGAAGACTAGAAAGCTGACCCCACAAAGCAATATTAAGAGTTACATTTTGTACCATCTATGAGCTTCTGGAGAATTAAAACATTTAATACACATTAGATGTTGTTATATAAAAACTAAATGTGTAAATACCCATAGTGCACTATAATTAAAAGCAATAGTTAATTATGCAATGAATATATGTTAATTATAAAATAACTGGAAGAAATTTAAAGAAAAGACAATTATAAATCTACCTCCAAGATACAACCCTTATTCATAGAAATAGTGATAGGTAGATAGATAATTTGTAGATAGAAATAAATATACCCTAACACTGTCAGGCACTTGCTTTGAGCAAAATAGAAATACATGTAGACACATATACATGTTTAAAAGTGGAATGATAATGTCCATCACATCAGTACATTCATCTATATATTCTTCGAGCCATCAGCATTTCTAATTGAATTTATGTAAGTTAATTATTGATAACAATATGGCAATTTTTATAATCAGTGTATTCAAAAACAGGACTTATGAAGCATCCAGATGACCTAACAGTTCCTAACTCTTATAGCCCCCATTTACCATCATATATGGAAATTAGTAATGCTTTACAGGGCAGAATGATCTTAATAAGGACATAGAGTAACTGATGAATAGAGGCAACTTTGACTCTAGTAGAAGATTAGAAAAAAATTTTATCATAGCCATTTTTTTCTTACTACCATTGACTTGATCTGAGAAATTCATTGTAAAATGAAAATTTAAAAAACCCTGCAGACCTAGAGAGAAGAATTTCATCAAACGCTTCTGTTTGAGTAATAGCACACACAAATAGAATACATGCATTTGTAAAATATTAAATATCAATGCAATGTATAGTTATTCCAAAGTCATTCATTTTATATAAGATGTTAGATCTTGATCCTCCTTCCAATTTAACTTTGCTACTCAGCTCCTGATAGAATTTTGTTTTCAAGCAATGGCTATGCATGTGGATATAACAGCAGTATAGGTTTTATCTTCATACTGCATGCATTACCCAAGCCAGTCTTGCAATGTGTTAGAAAGAAAACAGTATGTATAAAATCTATTTTTGGTATTTTAGTTAAGTATTCAGTTTTTGTATTCGTTATGTGTGTATGTGTGACTATTCATTACAAAGAAAGAGAAACAAAACAGCAATTATTTAACAATCTAATTAAGGCAAAATTAACATCGCCGAGCATGAAGAGTCAGTGTTAATCAGACCCAATCCTCTGTTGTACGGTAAGGCTAGACACTTACACATCAGAGAGTTTTGAGGACTGATTTTAAATCCTAGTTTCATTTTGTTATATTTGCCAACTTAAACTCAGAAAACTGCAGATTAGTTACCTATAGTGGAGAGAAGTAATCAGCTCAAAAACATTAAGAAAAAAATTAATTAAATTAACACTGTCAATTCATTTAACAAACATTGTATGTATTAAAACATTAATATATTCAAACAGAGGAAAGGCTTCCAGAACGAGGTGAAAGGAGTTATGATCTTAAGTATGATTAGGAGTTGGCTTGATCAATAAAAATAGTGGAAGGAGGAATAAATATTTTAAAATGAACAAAAGAATGAAGATACCAGAGTATAACACATTATGATATGCCATTAATTTGATAGCATTGTGCACAGAGTTAAGGGTACTGCAAAGGTTGTAGGTTAAGGTAGGAGCCTTGCTTAGAATGTTGCCTTGCCTATAGTGGACAACATATAATTAGACAGATTAATAAGCCAAAGTTATACAGCTATGTCATATAAATGCTAAAACTAAAAGATTAGATGACTCGATTTATCTTGAAGTGTGATTGCCTTTAGTAATACCCTTGGGCCTGATATTAGAGTCCTAACATTAGAAATTAATGGAACAGAAGCTTGATTTTTTAATGTATTTTTTATTGTTAATATGCTTAGTGTTTTTGGCAAGGTGTCTTAATATCTATATATTCTAAGTGATGAGTAATTCTTGCCTCACATCACTTCTTCTGATCAAATGTGTATCTCCTACTTTCTGTGAATCTGAATTACCCTCTGTTGGATTACATAAAACAATTACCCCCAAGTTAAATTGAATCCTTCCACTAATTCTTTATTCAGTTTTCTTACCTTCATCAAGATTTCTTTATTTCCTTCATCCCCTTTTTAACAATAACAGAGGCTAGAATTTAAAGCAGAGGAATAGAGCCCCTCAACAATAATTCTGTGCAAGGTTTCTTATTTGCAGTCATGGTTCAGGTGCTATGTTAATACTTTCAAGCCAACTTACCAACTTTTTCATTGAGGAAGAAAAAATTCCAAAGAAGTGATGGGCATATCTAAATAAATATAATAAAGTTTGAATAATGATTTTAGGAGTTCTCATTTCCTAAATTGTTTGTTACACTATGTGATAGGGAAATTTCTCGGTAATGAAGAGAAATGCATCATCAATAAACCAATATTGGTGAGTTCAAAGACTACAGGAAGGACTAGAGAAAGCTAGTCCAGGTTGGATGTCCCCCTATTTTTATTGGCTTAAAAATCAGTCACGATTTATACCACAAATAAGAGAGTACCTATGCACGTGTTTGTAAATTTTACAAAGGCAAAGATTTAGCAGACTGACAATTGTGGTGTATTCATTGACTCATTTATTTACTGAGTTATTCAGTGCTTTAGGAGTAGTTAAGATGAGACAACAGAACCAGATTTTGACCCAACTGAGAGATTTTTTTCTTACATGTTTAGAACTCACACTTTTTGTTTTCCTGTAGCTTGTGAGACAAAGATGGTGTAACAAGAAAATGATCTGGTCATTTTTGTTTGTTTCTTTCTTTATTAATCCACCCTACAGAAGGATGGAAAGTGGAGTAAAGAACTTGGATGTGGGGATGAGGAATGAAACTGATAAAAGAAACATAGCTTACAAAATTATTATATTTCTCTAATGGTGAAATAATGAAATCTTAAAACAGGATAGTAATGGAATGGTCAGAAAGGAGTGGCAGGATTCAACCAACTTATGTTGTAGAATTTATATAGAGTTGCAAAATGATAGAAAAAGGGTGAAGCAATAAACTCTCTGTGGTGTTTCCCCTCCAAATACCAGATAACATTATATACAGACCTATGAAACCATACTGCTTATTTATTCTATGAGACTGTGAAGAAGGACTTAGTTGTGGAATAAAATATCTTGATGCTTAATGAAGAATGACTTAAAAATCCTGGATACTTAGGATATGAAAGAAAATATTTCACTTGATCATGTACAAATAAAATCATGGTTAGAATAAGTTGGGAAGGTCAGGAAGCAATGCCATCACACCCTTGATGAACTTGCTTCTAAAACTGCAACATGACTTCATTTCAGTGGTGGTTTTGTGAATTCAATCACACTTCAATGTGGTTTGAATTTTAAGGAGAGTGTGTCACCCAGTTTGGTGGTATCAATTCTTTAGGGAACACAAGATGAGAATGTTGATGTAAATGTATTAAGAACTGGAAATGTTTAAGAGAGAAGGAGATACCAGAGGAGAATGAAAATCAGAATAGTCCAGGACCCTGTCCATTTCTAATGTAAGTTTAAATCCCATACCTTACACTTATGTAGATAATGTAGATGGTCTCAAATTCTAAAAGAACCAGAATCCACTAGGTGGTGGGTAGGTACAGACACACACACACACACAACATATGCTCCTGTACTTACAATGAGGTTATGTCCCAATAAACCCATCATGAGTTGAAAATATCTTAAGTTGAAAATTCAAGTGAGAGCCAAGATGGCCAACCAGAGACATCCCTTGTTGGATGGTCCTGGCTGGAAGGTAGGATATTTGACTGAGGAGAGTAGATGAGTCATAGCTCAGGCATGGATCACAGAGAGAGATGACAAAGATGACTGGTGACCCCACAGAGAAAAACTACAAAGCTTGGAAAGAAGAGCATAGCAAGGAAAAGAGCAGCATGGATCAATCCCGGAGAGCCTTGGAGCCCAGGGAAAGGGTAAGGGGATTTCCACCTTCGCTACGTATGAGCCTTCGGTGAACAGCAGGACACTGAGTTTATTGAAGTCTTCTCCACCCTCCATGAGCCTAGCTTTGGTGGCTAATTAGGAATAGTGGGTGAATCAGCATGCCCGGAGGTTTTGGGTATCCATATGGGGCATCCCACAGGAGAGTGCCACTGAAGACTGGAGTGCCTACTGTCTTGCACCTAGATACTTTCCTTTGCCCCTGCACCTCCTAAAACCACAGCATCTGAGAAAGTCTGAGTTCTGACTGACCAGAAGCAACAGCCCCTTCTCCCTTTCTCCTGGGAGAAAGTTAGTGTCAGTGAGAAACTTTGGGTTTAGGGGGTTTGAAAACAGGTATCAAGGCATTTACTTTTGGAATAAGTAAGACAACAAGTAAGACAAGAGAAATATTATATACTTAAAAGGCCTGATTATAGCATGGCATGCATTGGGCAAAGAGGGTATCATGTTATACCTACTTAATCCTGACACAGCCTCAGCAGTCACTGTCAGGGAAGAAGGGACCAGTGAAAATGGTAGCTTCCCATTGGTCAGAGGATAACCTCTCTATGTTCAGGGAAGTGTTTTTGATACTAACCCCAAACTAGGTTATGTCCCTATATTATGCTTCATAGACCCCTGTAGTTTGACTTCTGAGCTTCCATTGATATACTCGTTAATGTGGTCATCATTCTATCCATTAATTAATTTGGTCTGTATTTATTAAATGCCTACTCTACGCCAGGCACCATGCTAAGCACATTGCTCTTCCTGGACTCAATGCTGAAGAAAATAAGCATACCCTTTAACCTCTCGAAATTTGTGAATATAAGGGAACATTTAGTCCATGAGTCCCCTAAGGCCAAAGACTACTCATTTTTCATAAATAAGTCACAAGAGCCAAGCCCATTATCTAATATGTGGCAAATGATCTTTGTAAGATGATAGAATTTAACTAAATAATCCCCCAGGACTGCCTAAGCTCTACTATTCTAAAATAATGAGGAAAATGATAGTGATGATAATGACAACAATGACAATGCCAATTTGATGATAATAACTAACACTTTTTAATGTTCACCAAATGCTAGAGTCTCTGCCAATTACATGAATTAACTCATGCAATACTTCATAAGCACATGAATTGGTCATTATTATTTTTCACATTTTACATATGAGAAAAGTAAGTCCTAGGTTAGTCAACATGGACAAAATCTTAAGAGCAGAAAATTGTAGAACTAGGATTCAAACCCAGGAGGACTGATTCTAAAACCGTCATATGATATTATCTTCTTTCTGCAGAAACATTTACCAGGGATAGATCAATATTGCTGTGGGTAACAACAGCACTGGAGTACAAATATATTCTTTGTAAATAAATATTTTAAAGACAGAAGAAATGCCTGCTAAATACAATTTGGGATTTGCCTTCTATCCATCACACTTGATGCAGTTGAAAATTCAGGCAACTTTTTACAGCCTCCCTTTCCATTTAACTCACCTCTCCATTACTTTGGCAAAATTATCACCATGGCAACCTATCTCTTCCAAATATAATATGTTTACACTAATGTTTCCATTTTAACTACTGTAAGAGTACTCTCTAACTCTGTCTTTACTGTAAGTTAGGAAAACACAGTTGTAAATGATAAAAAAGAACAACCAAAGGGGGCTTCTAGCTGAGTACCTGAGCTAGAGTCATTCACAGAGAAACAACAGTAGTAGTGATAATAACAGTGATAACAGTAGCTACTATTTATTACATTTATGTGATATTCCAGGACATTCATGAAGCCTCTTACGTATGTTATTTCATTTCTCCAAGTAGTCTTGTTTGATATATACTACAGATGAGGAAATGGAGGCACAGTTAGATTAAGTAACTTTTCCAAGGTCAAATAGTAGCTGATAAAGCAAGTCTTATCGAATTTGTCAGACTCTACAGATCACTATTTTTTTGAATCATAGTGCCCTTTGCAGTGTGATTTTAAAGACACTTACATCTGCTTTTAGCTGGTTAATCTCTAACAAGTAATTTCCACGTCTGTTGATTTACATTGACTTTTCTAGACGCAGAGGCTGAGACTGAGATTCTTGGGAAAGTGATTTATTGAAGAAATGCTCCCAGGAAAGGGTATTAACGGGATGCTTGGAGTCCATTCTTTCTTTCTTTCTTTCTTTCTTTCTTTCTTTCTTTCTTTCTTTCTTTCTTTCTTTCTTTCTTTCTTTCTTTCTTTCTTTCTTTCTTTCTTTCTTTCTTTCTTTCTTTTTCCTCTCTAAATCTCTTCTTCTCTCCCTCTGTCTCTCTCTCTGTCTCTCTAACAGACAGACAGACACACACACACACACACACACACACCTTATATATAAGCACATAAAGTTTTGTCCCAAATCTAAATTCTGATAAAGAAAAGTCTGCATCATTCAATTTAGATCAGATATCCACTTCTGGGGCCATGAAATCTGGTCAAGAGGACAGGATCATATACTAAACACACTGATGCCAATAGAGTACTTCAGATAAAGATCCATTTTCAATAAAGAGGAATAGACACATATTCCAAAAAATACCCTTCACATTTAGCCTAAAATAAATGTCTGTAATACACAGAAGATTATAGCCACTGGCATAATAGATCTATAAACTTTTGTTAATAGCTTTAATGTAGTTTGTATTTAACCCACTAGACTAGCCCTGAAGGTAGATGATATTTTCCTCATTTTGCAAATGAGAAAAGAGCTCAGAGAACCAAATAATGTGCCTGTGGTCACAGAGCAACAGCAGCAGAGTCTAAATTCAAATGCTTTTTTTTTAACCACACCATGCATCCTCACATCCCAGCTGCCTCAACAGATCCAGTATTTCCAGGGAAACTGCTATAGGAATGTGAGAGTGTGTGTTCTTTTTATGATTCTCTCCATCCTTCCTCCTATATTAAAACAGGGTCAAGAAGGCCAGCTCTGGTCTCAGCAGGCTCCTTTTAAGGAACAGCACCAGGGACCCCTAGAAACCATTCATCTTCCCTCTTTTACCAGGAGATCATCCACAGCCTGCCACTCTCACTGCCAGACTGTTTAGATAAATATCTCACAGATAATATTTTTTTCTCCCATCTTTTCTCTTTGCAATTCCCCCATCTTTCTTCCCTCTGCAATTTCCAAGGACTTAATCTTAGATAAGGGCAAGAATTTTTAGACTAGAAAGAATTTCCATGGATTCATTTGAAGTATAAACAACTCTGAGAAATTCAATTTCACTACCGCATACAGAACACCTGAGATGGGCCAAATACCAGAGGAAGATTTGAAGATGAAACAAAAATGAGATGCCTTAATGTTGAGAAACATTAAGTACATATCATTAAAAACAAAACTTTATAAATAAGAACAATATGACTTGTTTTTTTAAATATTAATAGCTAGGAGTTACTGAGGGTTTGCTATAAGATAGCAGTACTGTATTTTCTGCTTTATAAATGTTTTCTTATTTAGTGAATTTAACAGCTGCATTAGGTATGTATTATCACTAGTTTACTGGTGAAATACTGAAACTCATGGTAATATGGATAAATAATAGTCACATGTGGAATTCAAACATGCATTTTGCTTATTCTTTTCATTATAGTAGTCCCGCTTTATCTGTGGTTTCATTTTCCACAATTTAAGTTACCTATATTCAACCATGGTCTGAAAATATTAAAAACAATAAGATATTTAGAAAGAGAAAAAACAAGAGAGAGAGACCATATTCACATAACTTTCACTATAGTACATTGTTATAATTATAGCATATTATTATAATTATTTTATTGTTAGTTATTGTAATGTCTTATTGTGCCTAATTTATAAATTAAACTTTATCATAAGTATGTATGTATAGGAAAAAACATGATGTTTGTAGGTTTCAGGTGTCCACTGGGAGTCTTGAAACATATTCACCTATAGATAAGGGGGTGGGAGGCTACTATAACCTTTTTTATCTATTCTATAATATAGTGAAATATAAGAAAATATAGAAGAAGAAGATATAGTAAAACATGCTAAAATGCCCCCCATAAGACAAGGAGATGCTAAAACATCACATCTGCAAGTGGAGTTATGGGTTCTCTCTTGCACTGTATTCTTTAAAATGGGATTATCAGCGGTTAGTGTCCTCAGGCAAGGCTTCAAGACAAGTCACAGGTTGCATGCTTTCATCATCTATTTGTAGTACACTATGATTCTGTACTCTGGTGGAGGTGGGAAACAGGTGTTCAGAGTATAATTAGAAATTATTGGTGGGACAGGAGTCATTGCCTAAAACCCATCCGATACACATGGAAGATCATGGGCGATCACAATATGTACAGAGAATGGGAAAAGGGAATGGGGGATAAAGAAAAGCAGGCTGGTAGCCGAAGACATCAGAAGGTGATGCTGCAGACTAAGAGCCTAAACTCTAAGTTCAATTTGTTCTGCATTTTGCTCCCTATATGGCTTTATCTAAATATCTAAGGTATCTACTACTTAAAGCTTCAGTTACTTTAGCTTTAAATTTATTGTGAGTGATCTCATGTAAGTCAAAGTATCTAACAGTAGATAAATGTTCAAACATATTTGAAGTTCATGGAATAAATCTGGAAAGTTAGCTCATATTTTGTCTCTATTTCACTTAGATTTCAGTCCTACCTACCTACCACCATCTGTTGAAAGGGCTTGGCTTAGTTTCTTGTAGGTGCCAGCAGCCCTGGAGAATGGAAATGACAAAGAGCTCCATTTCCAGGAGTAGGAAGTAAGGACACATATATAGAATATGAAGTATTAATTTCCTCTTTTAATTTCACTAAAATGTGCAGAGATAAATTAGTGCAGTTACTTGGGAAATGGGATCATTTACTTTGACTTC
The DNA here is from genome assembly GCA_963574885.1 of Lepilemur ruficaudatus. Taxonomy (NCBI): domain Eukaryota; kingdom Metazoa; phylum Chordata; class Mammalia; order Primates; family Lepilemuridae; genus Lepilemur; species Lepilemur ruficaudatus. The sequence continues at coordinate 61,433 of CAUYRT010079774.1, read as the reverse complement.
CTCTTTTCAATAGCACTATTTTCCTGATGTAAGACATCTGTCCCCCGCCAAGGATAAGGACCCTCATTCTTTGCAAAGCCTTTAGAGAGATGAAAGTTGTTACAGAGCTGTAAATGATGCTGCAGAGTAAGTCAGTTGGGTTTCATCGTGACAGCTGCAGATGGGCATTGATGGATTTGACAATTAGATCATCCCAGCATCTAATATGTAAAAGGAGCTTTTTCTATCTCTCGTAAAGACTTCATGGGGCGCTGACCATTGTTTTACCTCTATCCCTGAGGCAGTAAATTTCAATGGGATTAATAGCTGAGCTTGCTTGAGTAGGCTTCCTGATAGGACTAATTTAAAGGACAGCAGTAAACTGTATATTAAAACTTTCTTCTGATGTCCTCTTCTTCCCACACATTCTCTGGAGGCAGCTGATGAAGAATTTCTAGTGTGATGATAGAGCTATGGTGGTCTGTTTAAAGGAACCACATTGCCTAAATTTAACATCCTCAGTGAGATCTAGTGTTGCTTTTCTGGGCTCCCTGTGTTAGTGATGGAAGATGTGGAATGAAAGAATAAATAATTTTAAAATATTTTAAAGGATTTTTACAGAAGAAATCTGATGTTTGGATTCCTTATTAGAGGCAAAGAAGATATTTTTACTATTTCAACAAGTGGTAGCAGAGCTAGAACTTTAGCTCAGACTATGAACACACTGGTTAAAATGTTAAATGCCTGTTCTGTTGGCTGGAGTTATTTCACCCCTTGTGGACACACACTGGTTATCTCTTGCTGAATCAGCTCTGATAGGCAGTGATGAATGTCTTTGATTAATAAAACATTGGGAATCAAATTAAATATTACTGAATGCTTGTAGTGTCTTTAGTAGACAAGATCTTTCAATATATACAGCCTTTTCATGGGTGTAAAATAGTAACAGCTAATAATAAAAGTTAAATTTTACTGGGCACCTGTCATGTGATAGGCACTGTTCTAAGTGTTTTACAAGTATTGCCTTTTTAATCCTTATAAAAAGCTTGTAAGATAGGTTCATTTTTTATTTTCATTTTAAAGATAAGAAAAGTTTAGCACTTGGTCCTCAAATTTGCAAGGATCTGAGTCAAAATCCTGTCCTCTTATCCACTAAATTAAAAAATATAATAATGATGATATCTTTAGTAGTATAGTAAGGTGAATAATGGCCACCCAAAGTTATTAGGTTCTAATCTACAGATTTTAGAACCTGTAAAATGTTTTGATCTGATGAGATTTTCCTCAGTTATTTATAAGGGCCCTAAATCTGATCACAATTTATAAGAAAAGGGCAGAGGAGGATTATAGTGCAAAAGTAGAGAAAGCTATGTGAAGACGGAGTCAGAGATTGGACTGATGTGGCCACAAGCAAAAAAATGCCACCAACCACCAGAAACTATTAGAGAAGAGGCAAGGAATGGATTCTCTCTAGAGCCTCCAGAGGAAGTACGATCCTCACTAAACCTGATACCTCAGTTTCATCCCAGTGAAGCTAGTGCTGGACTTCCGACCTCCAGAACTATGAAAGAATATATTTCTGTTGCTTTAAACTACAGAGTTTGTGGCAATTTGTTATGGCAGCCACAGGAAACTAATACAGATTGTGAAAGAAAGTTAACACAGATTCATCAAACATTTTATTATATTTATAAACTAGGGAAATATTTGGAGTAGGGTCACTTAGTGATAACTCCTAGAAGTAGAAACCATATTTGCTGACTCCTTGACTAACAATTTCACCTTCTTTGGAGCATCTCCTGTCTTCCAACTAGAATCTCCTCTCTAGTAATCACATCAAAGCCCCCTCTACCTCCAAGGAACACTTTCTGATTTAAAGTAGTCTTAATCTTAGATAACAGTGCTCCTTCCTCATTACATCTCAGTTGAGCCCCTAACAGAATATTTTGTTTAGACATCTATACTGCTTTTGAAAGAAAATGGAATTTTAATCAGCTAGATGCAGTTCTTTCAGGTTGAAAAAATGTGCATAATTACTTACACTCCACAGTTTCTGTATTAAAAGGTATAATATATGTAAAGGGACAACATTACATAAGATCCACTTGATTTTTGAAATTCCATTGACTTCTTTATCAAATTATTATCATTCTTAAGGGAGCTAAAACAAGTAAATTTTTATGAAGAACTTTGTTTTTCCGTTTACACCACTATTTGTATTTAAATGTTTCAAAGATCCACGGGAAAACAGCTTGTTTCACAAAAAAAGAGCAGAGGGTTTCAAGTGGAAAATTCTTCTTTGAATCCTAGGATCTGAAGTTTGCATGATGATATTAGACAAGGCCTTATACTCCTTGATCCTCAATTTCCTCATCTCTAGACTAGAAATAATTATCATTGACTTATCTCCTCTGATAAGGTTTTGGGAGAAGGGACTGGGAGAGGGAGGTGGTGCCAACAAATTATAATGGATCTGGCTGTGCTTTTTTTTAAACTAGAGAATTCTATACACGTATGAAGGATTATAGTCAAGGTGACTAAATACAGAATTTTAAGGACACACCTTGTTTGTACCAATCCTCCATGTGTTGAAGACTTAAACATGAAAGCTTTAAGCCATCTAATAAGCACTTACAGATACTACCGTGTGGTTGTAGAGAGAATCTTCCAGATCTTAGTGATAAATCCGCATTCCATAGCATCACTTACTTACTCACTTCTAGTTTTATTTATTTATTTTTTGTTTAAATATGTTCATCTCTTACTTATTCTTTATGACCTTCATTCAATCGTTGCCTCTTTGGTGAAAACCTCCCCCTTCTTTCAAAGTAGAGTAAGTCTCTTTTTAATCTATGTTCCATTGTTATTTCATGCCTCTGTAACAGCATTTATAACTTATTGCCCTACAATGGACCTCCTTTCCAAGACTGTTTCTTCTGCAAGTTCTATGACATGTATAGGTTATTTAAACCAGTCTACAGCATCCTACTCTTAACCATGCAACCAGACTGTTAATGTATGGCAAACAATTTTTAATGATGACATCCAGAGATAGCTGTAGAAGCCAAACTCTAACATCTTTCAATCTATGTGCTCTATAAAATAGCATTTAGAGCAGATTCCTGACTCTGAATTAATTTCTTTTAATATTTCTTTACCTGACTTTACTTGATACCAATTCCCCAATTTTGACCAGGCTTTTCTCCTTAACTGTAATTTGAATTCTCCTAACCAGGTGGATGTTGGTTCAAAAATAAATTTTAGAGGAGCCCTTCATAGGAAACTCACACATTGTCATAAAGCTAGGGAGCCTGTGTATAATCTCCTCATGGTTAGGGGTGTATCTCCCTATATTCCTTTAGCAATTTAGCCAGGGATTCTGGCATATTTCCTACAGTCACTAAATACTTGATGAGATTAAATCTTAGAAGCAGCAAAGAACAATGTAATGATCTCATTAAGATCTCACCCTGCTATAAAATTCTATAGTCAGCTCATTTTGATGAAAATGTAATGAGTATCAATTGTGTGCTAGGCATTGGAGATACAGTTATAAAGACATTCTGGCGATTCTTACAATATATTCCTGACAACAAACACAAGAGGAAATAGGCTGTTACAACCCACTGGGAAAAGTGTTTTGATGGGGAAAAGTCCCATATGCCATGGAAATGGGGAAAGTGAACCTACTTCAGATCCGGAGGAGTGTAAGTGCAGATTCTAAAAGGAACTGACTCATGAAAGAAGACAGGGCTTAGCCAGGTGAAGAAGGAGTGGGAAACCAATTCTCAGTCCTCCTTCTCTCAATTCTCTTTACTTTCAACACTCTTAAAGGCATATTGGACATCCTGCAGTGTTTTAAACGATTTTCTTATAATATTCTCATTTCCCTCCACCTTCTTCTGACCTATTCATCTTCATTTTGTAAAATACTTTCTGTAGTTAGTCAGATAGGGTAAGTAATAAAACAACTGTGTCTCAATAATTCTGGTTATAACATCAAATGGATTTTATAACAGGCCTATAACAAAAGCTTGGGTTACTGTTAAAAGCTATTTAAAGTGTGATCTCTGGGCTTGTGTAACCACCACTCCCTCAGTTTTATTCAAAAGACACAATTGGGTGGTTCCTGTGATAATTGGGATCATATCAGTGACTACAGTGACTACAAAAGCTCCGTTCCTTAGTATTTAAACCCAAGTTCCGACTAATTTGTGACATTACGTTCATGCTCTGCTCTTATGAACGATGGTAGAATGTTTTAAGAGGCTTATTAAAGGTTTCAAAATACAAGCCATGTTAGCCCTTAGTAACAAAGCTATTTAGAAGAACTAACGGTTGTCATTCACAGAGATTGAAACAGGCTAAGAGGTCCAGAATAACTACTGAGTTCATTTATATGCAAATACTTTCTTAGAAGTGTTATTCTTCAGCTTTGATTTTTGGCAAGGCCAACAGGAGGAGATTCTACTCCAAGCAATTTTATCCACTGCAATCTATCTAAAGGAATATTATTAATACATAAACTTCAAATTAGAGGTTACCTATAGTAAAAGCAAACTCTCCCAATATTATTGGGCTTTTCAGTTCATCCAGTCTTAAGCATCTATTATAAAGGCTCCTCCTTCCCTATTGAACTTGATTGATCCCTTTCCCATCACACAGGTATTGATTTTTACAGGACAGTCATTCTCCACCTCTAAGTATGGCTTTTGTCTTCACTCTCTGACTTTTCTTGTTCTCAGAATCTAAGGTAAAGAATATCAGCATCTCCTTTTGTCTAGACCCCAACACACAGCTGATCAGTCAACCTCTGCTTCCATTCAGCTGGGCACCTTTTGGCCACTAAAAGTGCTCAGTGTAGGAGACAGTAATGAAAATAACAGTAGTCATGACTACTTCTTTTACGGTGTCCCAGGTCTTGCCTTAAGCTCAATTTAACCAGATAGGATTGTTAGCATTATGTCTATTGCCTAGATCAGGAAACTAAGCATCTAAAAACATACAGTTTGTCATTGGCTTAGTTTGGATTCAGGATCAATTTTGTATGACTGAAAATATCAAACTCTACATACTGGTAGAAATCATTCTCTGAACCTTTATTTGGATATGTACATAATTAAAATAAAACCCCTACCTTGTGCTATTGTTACCAGAAATAAATTAGATTATCACAGCAAAAAAAAAAAAAAACAAACAAAAAAAAACACACACACAATAAGTGCTCAATAAATAACATTCTTCTTTTTTTAAGTTTTATTCTATTAGACTCCTTGGTAACAAGTGATATATTTGATCATCTAGTACAGTAATTGGCATAAAGTAAATATTTAAGAATACTTTCTGAGAGAAGAAATAGATGAGAAAATGAATAAGTAATAAATCAAACAGCAGATGGATGGATGGTTTGAAATTTTCTGATTGTCTTCTTTATTTTCTTTGAGTTCTTCTATATTGTAATCCTTTCAGTTTTCCTGAAACCATATAAGAGAAATTTAGAAGGAAAAGGCTAAAAGACATCCTTCTATTCCCTGAGTAAGGTGTTGTAATAACACTTCATAATCTTTCAATTATTTTCCTTTTCTCATGTTCATAATTGATCCTGACTTTCTGGCTCCATCTAGTAATAGAGTAAAAGATAAAAAGTATTGGAAATGTTTAATTCCACCACTATCAATATAAGTCTATTGTTATTTTAAGACTTATTTATAAGTCTATTGACATATAACAGTATCTTTTCATAAATTATTCATCAGGTATATGTTGAATGAACCTCTACTCATGTGCCACAAGACTCTTACAAATAAAAAAATTAAAAAATCCCAGTTGACATTGAAAATTTAAAAAAAATATATTTTTTCTCCAGTATTTTTATCATTATAAAATTAAAAGAAATTAAAAATTTAAATGTATATCAATAAATGAAGGATGAAAATATAATTAATTGCCATGCATCCATAAAGGGAGTGATTGAGACTCTATAATACTGATATGGAGAGCCTTGCAAAGTATATTGAGAAATGGGATCAAAAGGAATTTACAAAATGATGCATAAAGTACAACCCCATAATGTAAAACAAGGTAAATGCAGACACATGCATGTATATGTTTGTATGCATTTACATATATAATTACACATATAAACTTGATTTTGAAGGTGGTTACCCCTAGAGAGAAGTAGGAAACTTTAAGATATTTGGTGGGACTTTCATATCTTATGCTGCATATTTATGCAGTTTATGATTAAACAAACAAAATAGAAATAGTGTTAAACCTTATTTCAAGGTTTCACATTTTATAGGAATAATATGGTAAAATTTTATAGAAATAATATGCACATAAGATCGTATTATTGGTATATATTCTCTCTGGAAAAATCCCTTTGTTTCTATTGATAATATACTATTATTATTTATAAATTTTGCTTGTGAGATAAAAACAATTACGATAACACAAAGTTAATTTGGTGCAGTACTTGTGTAGCAAATCTAGGTCTTTAACCTGCTAATGAAAATGTCAAAAACTATCAAGTCTGTATTATTTCATTTTGCATGTGTGACAACTTAGGCCCAGATAACGAAGGCTATCTGTTCAAATCACACAGCAAATTACCAAAAAGCCAGGGGATATATGGATTGGAAGACACATTTGGACTGATTATTTGGGGACTTATTTTGATTCTAAAATCAAAGAGAGTACATAGAATTGAGGTAAATAGAACTTGAGGGATGTAGTTATCTTAGTGGTTCCAGGGTGTGTTTATTCCACAATACAAAGCAGGTAGAGGTGATATTTAACAATTAGAAAACACTGAGGTATAATCATGCTTTGCTCTCAGCATCAGGCTGCCAAATACCACTCCTCCCCCTTTCCTTTGATCTCAGCCTTGCAATCTGAAAGCCAGAGGAATGATAAATGGCCATGAAATACAGACAAAGATTCCTTTTGTTTGTCCCACAGAATAGGAAGATGGTCAAATTGATCTGTCATCAAATTATAATGATCTGAAATAAATATCAGCCTCTTTGATGTGGCTTGAGATGCCAGCATCAGGGAAAAAGCATTCCTCTGACTTTCACATAATTGAATGATTATGTTTGTTTGTGAATGAGCTTCCTTAATTGCTAACTGGTAATTTGGCATCATGACGTGAGTGTATGTGAATCTTGGTTCCCCACCATGCACAAGGGAGAAAAAGATTGATCTGAGAGGGATGAATGGAATGAGAGGCCTCCAAATTAGGAATAATTGAAGCAGAGAGCAGGTGATGAGAAAAAGACGCAAAAATTACTCCACCTGCCCTCAAATAAATGACATTGATTCATCTGAGTGAGTCCCGACCCGGGATCTCTGACAGGTGTATATTTGTTTTCAGAAAACACCAAGCAAAGATTACAGTCAGGAGGATGTTTCCATTTATAAAAAGGACAAAACCTGAAAGGGCTTAACCATCCTGATGTTGGGGAAGCATTGAAAGGAAAATATGGGGCTACCTGAGCTGGTAGCTGCAGGACATCTGAAAAGGTCAGAAAATATGAGAGAGATGGGCCAGGAGTGGTGGCTCACCCCTATAATCCTAGCACTATGGGAGGCCAAGGCAAGAGGATTGCTTGAGGTCAGGAGTTCAAGACTAGCCTGGGCAACATAGTGAGACCTTATCTCTAGAAAAAATACAAAAATTAGCCATGCAGAGTGGCACATGCCTATAGTCCCAGCTACTCAGGAGGCTGAGGCAAGAGGATCGCTTGAGCCAGGACTTTGAGGTTGTAGTGAGATATGATGATGCCATTGCATTCTAGCCCAGGCAGCAGAGTCAGATCCTGCCCAACCCCTCCAAAAAAAAAAAAGGAAATAAAATATGAGAAAGCTGTTAAAAAATTTACAAATTGTCTTATTGGAAGTGTAGGGGCCAAGGGACCCTTGGTCTTCTGAAGGTTTGTTGAAAAATCACTGACATGAGAGAGATTGATTAATAGGAAAAAGGCATACAAATACATTCAGCATGTATACACAGGAGCCTTCAGAATTAAGATCCAAAGATAGAGGGGCAATTGTCTGTTTTTAGGTTTAGGTTTAACAAAATATGAACAACCGTGCAGGAACACGATCAGATAAAAATTTTATGATCTAATGGTGATTGACTTTCTGGGAAGTCTACCCAGCAAGGCCTATCTAGATCCTTTTTGGCCTCTCGGAGCATGAATTTCTTCCTTCTGGGTGTGGGGCAGGACCACCTCTGCAATGGAGATCTTATGACTCACAGTCAAACAAGGTAGATCAGATCATTTCCTGATGGTCACTTTTTCCACAGGAGAATTTTAGGTTTTACCAGTCGACTTTCAAGAAAAAGGACTCTGTTTTCTATGACCCTCCCCGCCCTGGAAAATAGGGATTCTAGTTTCTATGGCTAACTTCAAGGCAAAAGGGGGACTGAAAGAAGAAGACAGAAGGTCAGAGACAAACTTTCACTTCTGAGGCCTTCATTCTGTAGGAATGCTTTCTGAGCCCCAGCAGAAGAATATAGATGCTAGAGCTAGCAACTGTTTTTTTGAGGACCTGCCATTTTTACTGACTTACTGTACGACATGAGCAAATCAGCTAACTTTCTGAAATCCATTTTCTTCTTTATTCTCAAAAGAGATCACAAGGGATCACAATTTTGTGGTGACTAGAAGAGGTCATGAAAACGGTATTATCCAGAATAAAATACTGAGTAGCTGTTGTTTAGTCAGAATGAGATGATGGTGGTAGTGTTAACATGTTATCAGACCTTAAAGACCAACTGGTACCCATACTGTTGTTGACAAACACTTTTCTCGGGGAATTTCTCCTTTAAAATATGATAACCTCATTGGTCACTTATGTTACTTCTTATATTTTAGATATTTAAAACAGCAAATATCATGATCATTTTAGATTTTTTTTTTACAGTTTTTTATATACTATACTCTCAGATCCTTATCACCAGTGCCATTGAAGGAGCTCAGGAAATTTCACCCCAAAATATGACTCCTTGGTATAAAAACTATTTTGAATTAAAGGCCCTTACAGACCAACAGGTCCTTGGAACAGGCTTTCTCTCTATCTGAACAACCAGATGGACCCATCAAATGAACAATGGACTTCCTTTCCCTTCCCTGTTATCTAACTATATTGCTGGAAAGAAAGTCAAGAATGTGACTAGCCTCAATGTGATCTGGCCCAGATCATTTTAAACATGATACCTGTCTCTCAGGTTAATTTACAAGTCAATCTATTTCCCCCTATCCATTCATTCTCTCAAGTATCCATTCATCCTCTCTAGCAACTATTTATTGCCCCTAAACGGAATTACTTGTATTCCTCAACTCCCAATCCCCTCTAAAAGGAGTATATAAAAATATCTGGATCCCATTGGGATACTAGGTAATCAATCTGGTGATTCTCCCCATGAGCATAGTAAATAAAACTCTTTCTTTTATTAATCTGGTTTAGTTGTGAGCTGATCTTTCAGGGAACTCTCAGGGTATAAGGGAAATTTCTCCTCATCCCCACACCATGACCTAATCACTATTAATTGATGTTTTCAAATTTGGATATCTTATGCCTAGAACTGGGCAAGGCACAAAAACAGGTATATTTTTTACTATCATGAAACTTCCTATCTAGAGGGAAATATAAAAGCATAAATATTCAAATTACCATAGAAGAAAAAGTGTGTTAAAATATATGAAATAAGCCATCAAGAGGCCATTTGACAGAGAAAACTCATCCAGTGGAAATTAGGGACAACTTCCTGGAGAAAAAGACATGTGATGTATAGCATATATGTGTATGTGTACCTGTTATTGATGATGACAGTTATGATTATGTTACCAGAGGCAGGCTAGGTTTGTGCAAAAGTTCTATATCTAGAGATGATATGGCACATTCAAGTGAAAGATGGATCAGCATGGTTAGAAAACAAACTGCTGAAAGGATCATGGCAGGAGATAGGTTGAAGATATGATCCATATTCTCTTCTCTGAGACCCATTTTTCTCTTCAAACTAAGCTAGAATATTGGCAGGGCTGGTCTACCACTTTCCCCCCATATCCTCTAGACTCTGTTACCAAGATCATGAGCTTATGATAAGCTTTTCTGATCTTCCAGCTTTATTCACCCATAGGTGTACCTTGCTGTTTCCTCAAAATCTTGTTTCATAAATAACCTTAGTTGATCTCTTTCTCTTCAATCCCACCTGTCTTTATGCATCCAAATAGTGGAGTCATATTTAAAAAAATGAATAAATAAAACAATGCAAACAAATAAACCACGAATGCTAATCCCATCATTGTGTTGCATTAGCCCAAATTCTCCATTGCTTTAAAGTTGCAAATTCTACACAAGAACATAGGGCATTTTACAGCACAGAGTATATCTTCAAGCAAAATAACTAAATACATGTGCAGTAGATGAATGAATAAGTTATCTCCGATTACATTCTCTCTCTCTTTCTTTCTAACTACACATTTCCAGTGGTCCTCAGATTATGACATACTTCAGAATATGCCTGAAAACTGTCTTAACATTGAGTTGTGCAAGCCCTATATCTTCTAATTTTTATGCATTGAAGTCAGGGTTAGGCCAAGAATATGTGTATTTAACAAGAAAATTCTCAGTTTGCAAACTAAAATCTGAGAATTAATGTCTTATGTGGGTTAACAAACCCTGTCCCTTTCTGAATGAAGTTAGGATCCTTGCTTAACTTTCTTTGCTCCTCTAGAGATTTGAAAAAGGTAGATTCTCAAGTGCATTGTTAAGCAGCATTACTTATGGTAAAAACAACCCCTCATTATTAAATTGTGTCTGGCATGGCATTTCTGTGTATGAATGATAAAAATTTGATATGGAGCCATAACTTTGAAATGCCATAAGCAGGAGACTCTTGTAACTATAATGTTCTATGTGAAAAACTGAAAACTTTCCTCTGGAGTAGTTAACAGACACTAGATCATGTTGGAGATGAGGCTTTTAAACTAGGCTGGATCATACACCTGCAAGATAGGAATTTTCTTCCATAACTTGCACTTTCACCTGGTGGAGTTAAGGGAAGCTGGCATGTGAACGGTGAATTTCTATAAGAGCATACTGATTGGCTGACATGCTGTGTGGTTCCTTGCCTAAACTCTTCTGAATAGCTGGAACTATGCAAAGCCTATGATAGTCTTGTGAATCTTAATATGTATTTGAATCCAAGGAAAGTCCCTGATGGATATTGTCTCTGACATTAATAGGTATTCTTTCTGAAACTCTGTGTAATTTCATGCATTCACATCTTTGCTCATACTGTCTCTTCCTCTCGGAAATAGCTTCCTACCTTTATCCACCAGATAAACTGTAACTCATGCTTCACCAATCATCTTAAATGCTTCTTTAACTTTTTAGTTCTTCCTGGAGGAAGAATAAATTGTTGCCTGTTTTGTGCTTGCATGGCACCATGTTCACGTTCTTATTTTAGTACTTACTATCTGCTGTTGCAGTTATCTTTGAAGTGTCTGTCTCTCCTCTTGAGGGCACAGTGTGATTTTGCATTTTGCGTATCCAGTGTCTCGCACAATTTCAGAAACAGAAGAAATGATCGGCTATTTGTTAATCTCCATTAAATCCATGTGATGGACTGAATGTCTTATGATCAAGTTAAAATTTTACCACTTCTTCAAGATTTAGACAATAGTTATTTCCTTAAGGTATTCTTTCTTAAAGCTCTTTATGTGCCTCACCTGTGGGATTTAGTTTCTGTCTTTTAATGATTCATATTATTTTCAATTTTTGTGTGGTTATGTTATTAAAATGACTGTAGTTAAAGAAATTATCATGGATCTCATTTTGTCCTCACAGAATATTGCACCCTTGAAAGAAGGAGGCATGTCTTAATCCTTACATGGTTTAAAATAACAAAATTGAAAAGTGAATGCAAAGGGTATGCAATAGAAGGTTTGTTAAAATACATTAAGCTGCAGTTTTATAATTCGATGATTTAGTTTTTGGTTGGATAAGAATCTTCTCATGTAAGTTATTAAAATGAGTCTGACTTTGCTAACTTTAAAGAAACATATTTGGCTTTGTTCTGTAATCATTATTTCTATTTAAATAGTAGTTGGCAGTTCAAAAAACATTTTTATTACCATGCATTATGTCATCTGATCCAGTTTATAGTATTTTATATATATGGATAAAGTGTGAAATAAAGAGTGGTGATTTAGAGTCATACAGAACAGTTCAACTCTATCTCTAACACCTGGACAAGCCATGTAAATTCCTTCCTGCAGTTTGATATGTAAAGTGAACATGTTGAAGCTTGTTATTATTGATAAAATTGCCAATTTCTGTAAATTATTATTTTGTTTTATAAAGTAAGCAAATAAGAACTTATTTCAGCTACTTAAAATTGCAATTATTTAGATAAAAAGGAAAAGTTACTTCTGATCACAAGAATGTTTGGGCCCCTAAGATAAAACAATGCTGTTGCTCTGAGCAACATCAAGGAGTTTTAACAAATAGGAAGTAGAATCATGTTTCTATTATGCAAATTTTAAGAGATTCTAAGTAAACAAAATAACTATCATTTTGTGAGGTAACAATCTTGGAAGAAAGTGCATAGTGAAGATTAGGACCATCTTTCTATTGAGAAGATTCAGAGCTTACACTGTAGTAACAGCTAGCCTCATGTGCCGGGAAGAGCTGTTACTTACAGTGATGTTTTGAAACGGAGCTTGACCCTAGACTTTCCCTTTTCCTTTCAGCTAAAAATGGAAGGCAAATACTCTATCTTGTACTCCCTTCACTTATATAACGGAATTTGACTAAAAAATTAAAGTATCATATCTAAATTCCAAGGGTGAGTGATTAGTTGGCCTAGGTGGTAAAGGTCAATTCTATTTTCTATGTTCAAACCACCATGCATAAACAAATGCACATCTATTTCAATTTCGGAATCTAGTGTGAAAAATACATAATTAGAGAAAATACCTAATTTGTTTGGCTCTTATGGGTAGACAATGAATGATTATAATGCCTATTTTTCCAGATAGAGAGAGATACAGAGGTAGATAGATAGATTGATTAATTGTTAGAAAGCCTGGAGGCATTTAACTTTCCTATCTGATGGCCTTGAAGTTGCTCATTGCTATGGTTTGAGTGTAACCACCAAAACTCATACAGGAACCTTAATTCCCAGTGCAGCAATGTTGAAGGGTGGAACTTTTAAGAGGTGGGACCTGACGGGAGGCATTTGGGGCATGGAGGGTCTGCCCTCAGGGGTCGCTTGGTGCCATTCTCCCAGTAGTGTGTTTTTGTGAGAATGAGTTTTTATAAATCGAGTACATCCCTAGTGTTTTGCCCCTTTGCACATACTAGCTTCCACCGTGGCCTTCTGCTGCATTACTGTATGACATAGCATGAGGCCTCCACCAGAAGTTGAGCAGCTGTAGGCACCATTCTTATTGGACTTTCCAGTCTCCAGAATTCTGTGCCATGTAAACTTCACTTCTTTATGAATTACTCAATTTTAGGTATTTTGTCATAGCAACCCCAAACAAACTGAGACACTCATGCAATAGTAACTCTCTGCCCAGTCTTTCACACAGACGGCCCACACGCAGCCTCAGTTTGCTTGCTTCGTCTCTGTTACTGCTGTGACTATGCAAATACCTCCTTTAGTGGATATGTTACAATGGGAGGTCTATCTGTTTGTTTGTTCATAACTTTAAATAAATTATATATTAATATGTATTAGTGTTCAACAGTTTAACAAATATCATGAGACAGGTAGGAGGGAGATGATTTTAGCATATTTTGCATCCACTGTCCTGAAACAACTATGCTTTTTCCATAATCAATACATTTATAATTAATTAATGCAAAAAGTAACAACCTCTTCTTATCATCCTTTGCAGGTTTCTCTGAAGCTATATTTATTTTCATTGTTTAGTTTTCTATTTGTGTTTTAATTAAAAATTTCCCTTTGCAGTTTCCCAACAATGCAGAAGGTAAACTCTTTGGGTAGCCTTTCAGCTGAGAAGTACACAACAGCTTTTTATAAACATTGAACTAATCAATTAGGGTTTAAGGTTCTCATTTTAATTTACATAGCTGGTTGCTTAGATCTGAGTGAATCTAAAGATTAAAGTTTGATTAAATGCATTAAACAAGTGTGTAAGATGTTCCTCCAGCACTTTAGTGTTTAAAAAAAAGGTACATTTCACAAAATGGTAAAGAAGCAATGTTAATGAGTGTATTATCTATTACTTGCATTAATTACAACAGTTCTTTTTTTTTTTTTCAACTTCAAAGTACTTTGTATCAATAATAGTTAATTGGAAAGGCCACTACAATTCTTTTTGACAGAAACCTGGAAAGGAGATTTGATTTTAGGTTTACCTCTTCATTGGAATTCACATCAACTGTTAAGGTGTCACAATAAACCTTGTTGCTTTGGATAAGTATGTCCAGTCTTTGCACTCTCTTATATGTACTCAACGATATAATGAATTAGCCATATTTTAAACATTTGAATTGAGTTTCAAAGGAAAAAATAAAAGCAAATAAAGTAAAACTTTGAACATGCTTCTGAACTCATAAATATTGACAGTAAAACAACTCTCAATGTTATTTTATTCATGCAAGACATAGAGTTCTCTGTGACATTTCTTAAGATCAGAGTATTTAAAAAAATACTGCATAGAAGACTGTGTAATGGATGCAAGTTAGTATGTGTAAATATTTCCTTACTAATGTAAACATTTAGTTCAGTTTCCATTTTGCTATGAAAGGTTTCAATAAAACCTATGCTTGCTTTTTTGTCACAAACGGACAAGATTTTGGTTGGTTTGATATTTGTTTTTGTTTTTATTATTTTTGTTATTGTTTCTCCCTTGAATAAATACATGTAAATATAAATACTAAACAAATACCTTTGCATATTTAAATTTCCTACATATGATCTGGAAGGGATGGCTCCTGCCTATAGTCCTAGTTACTCAGAAGGCTGAGATGGGAGGATCCCTTGAGCCTAGGAGTTCAAGGCTGCAGTGAGCTATTGTTGGGTCACTGCACTCCAGCCTGGGTGAGAGAGCAAGGCTCCCATCTCTAACAATTAATTAATTAATTAATTAGTTACTTGATTAAATTTCTTCAGATGCTGACAAATTTTGGTATAAAAATGCTGAGCCATTTTAGATTTCCACTAAGAATTTATGAGGCTATCCTTTGCCCCACACTGTTCCTACTGCTGGATAATAATAATAATACTTCCTCCTTTAAAAACTTTTTTTGGAAAAAAAATTGCCAGCACACTGTTGTTATAATGCATTTCTTTAATTACTATTGAAGTTGAAACTCTCAAATATATGTACATTTTGTATTTCCTTGTCACTAAATAGACTATTCATATGAATGTTTTCAATTCTTATATATTTGTTAATCACCTTTGTTTTTTAATCTGTCCTTTAAAATTAAATTAGCCCATACACTAACATTATATATGATATATATGTTTAAAATATTCCCAGGTGAATCTCCTGTATACTAACATTTGCTAGCCAGTGTCTACTCTTCTCTATTTTCTACACAATAAAGTCTAATCTCCGTAATCAGCCAGTTTAAGTCCCTTTATGATGTGACTTTTTTTCCCCCGTAGGTTTTAGCTTTCTCTTTTGTTAACTTTTTAAACTCACTTTTATATTCTACCTGATATGACCCTAGGATAACATTAGTGTGCAAGAAATATTTGTTAAATTAATCACCTCAAGCTGACCACTTGCTCCTTAAGTCACATACAGCTTACTCCCAGAGATAGTACTTGGCTCTCAGAGTTCAGACCTCTGCCATATTTCCCTATCTCTGATGTCTCTAGGAATTTTAGGAAAGAGCCTGAAATAAATCAGTTGTTCTAATATTAAATTAGTCTGAGTCACCTATAAAAGCAGTTTAATAACATGAATGCATCTCTTACAGTAGAAAAAGTTAAAGGAAATCCGTATTAGGTGATGGTAACGGTGATGGTGATTTTTCATTGTCTTACCTTTAAACAAAAATTTATACGAAATGCTTAACACAGTACCCGACAAATTGTAGTCTCACAATAAATGTTAAGAAGCATCATTTTTATTACATTATGAGATCATTATGATTATAGTTTTTGATAATTTATATTATTTTTACACATTTTTCACTCCTCCTCCCTCTCATCTCGTGTTCCTGAACTCTACTTTCCCTCTAAAGTGATATGAACTTGATTGTATGACTGGTTTTGACCAATAGGATTCTGGCATATTAGCCCATGTGGAAGCCATATACAGTATGGGGTTGTATAGGTCAACTAGGCTTTTGTACTTTAGTGACCCACCGTAAGAAAAGTATGCCCAGGTATTTTGTGGCCCTGGGTTCTGGGATCCAAAATAAATGTACAAATGTTCATAGAGTATGTCTGAACCCAACCAAGAGCCTAGAGTCATATTTAGCTGAATCTGTATCCAGAAATATATGAGACCCAGACAGCTTCAGCAAAACCACAGTTGACCTATACCCCCTTGAGTGTAAGAAAACATGCTTATTGTAAGCCAGTAAGTTTGGGGGTCATTTCTTATTTCATTTGGGCAGTAGCTTACAGATATATCACTGGTGGCCAATAACATCTGTAATAACAGTAATAGATTGCCAAATGCTTACTATAGCTTGTCTCTTTAGATCTGCCCACAATTATAGGATGTTTTATTATCCTCAGACACAGAGAGTTTAGGTACTATGTTTAAATAAAAAAAATAGTAAATGATAAACCTAAGACTAGAACCCAGGCATTCTTAATTTGACACCCATGTTCTTAGTTGCCATAATATACAGCTTCATTAAATGTCCAAAATTTAACTCCCCAGAAAGATAACATAATGTGTTTTAAGGACTTTGAAGCATGTCTGACATTCTTTCTCTGTGAGTAGGAATTTGGTTTAATCTGACATGAAAATTACAGAGTAAAGCAGTAAGTCCCAATCCCTGTTACTCAGGGTAATCACCCAGTGGTGGCAGTGAGGAGGTATGCTTCAAGGTACTACAGAAATCATAGATAAGAGTGATGGATTTTTTTTTTTTTAAGTCCAGAAGCAGTGCTCATTTTACTAAAACTTGCTGAAACCTGGGGTAAATTGTGTCCTTTTGGAAATTAGAATGCATATCAAGGTACAGAACTTCAATATCTCATTTATTTTATAAGTTAACACACCTCCCCGGTACTAGGAGAATATTCAGTTATATTATTCCCACCAAAGTAGACCAGCTCTTTCTGTGTACTCTGGTTTCAGTGTGTCCAAAAAAGAGATCTACATATTGCTATAGAATTATATTACTAAGTAGATACCTTAGATAATATATTGCTATATAGATACCTTGGATAAGGTAGCCAAAGACAAACTCTTTGAAGCAGGAGTGAGTGAGAAGCCAAAGCTGGTTACTGGGAGGTGAAATTTATGATGACTATAGTGTCAGAAGGAAAGTAACAAACCAGAGAACCGAGGTTAGGTGGGTTCAGAAGCATGTCAAGGTGTCATGGTCATTAAGTGGCAGAGTTTAAAGCTACCTTGTTGACTACTATGATCAGATATGCTCAACAGTTCTTATGATGTGTAGAGGCTTGAATGTGTGGGTAAGATGCCTACATGAAAGTGAGAATACATTTTTAGTTCATAGCCTATAATGTTCTCAACATCATTAGACATAAAAGAGCAATGGCAACAGTTGGGAAAAAGGTATGTGATTCCAAAAAGTATTTAAAAAGAAAAAAAGAAAAAGAAATAAAATGTTGTAGCAAGGTTCTTGTAAATTACTATGTTTGGTTTCTGAACGTTGTTGGTTTTTTTTTTTTTTTTTTTTTTGAGACTGAGTCTCACTCGGGTGCCCTAGAATGCAGAGAGGTCATCATAGCTCACTGCAACCTCAAACTCCTAGGCTCAAGCGATCCTCCTGCCTCAGTCTCCTGAGTAGCTGGAACTACAAGCACATGCTACTATGCCCAGCTATTTTTTTCTATTTTTAGTAGAGACGGGTCTTGCTCTTGCTCAAGCTGTTCTTGAACTCCTGACCTTAAGCCATCCCCAGAGTGCTAGGATTACTGGCGCAAGCTACTGTCCCCTGCCTCTTAATGTCCTTACTCAGCAAAAAAGTAAACTTAAATAGATGGTGCAAGCAAGGAAGAGCTCTTTTTCTTAGAGAATTTGAACAGAATGACTGCATTTTATCTAATCTAGTGAAAGGGTAAGTCTAATATTCAGAATACATGTTTTATTCTGGTCTTCTTGAATCCCTCTTGTCTTTCCAAAAATTATACACTATCACCACTCCTGGGACCCAGTTTTCCTTACTAGTAAAAGAAAAAGGCTCATTCAGTGATTTTTGAGATCATAAGCTCAGTTTACCCTAGGCTCTGTTCTTGTCAAAAAAAGCCCAGGACTATATGAATCTCTTATAGAATTATTTTTGCTCTGAGATGTCATGACTTCAGTTCTGGCCTGAAAATATTTCTCTCGCTGTGTGTAATCACATTCAATAGTTATTTTAATTTTTTTTTCTTTGTATGCCTACTGTTCTGTGTCCTTCATTTTTCTTTGCACCTAATTTGATGGCAAACTCAGGCCAGGAATATAGAGAGATTCACCCTCTATCCCTTGCATTAATTGATGTCTGGGAGTAAGGTAATGCTAGCTAATGAGACTGCATCAAGTGATCAGTGCAAAATGCTGATCTTCAAATACATTTTATCTAATCATTTGAGCTGCCTTGAAAATTGGCATAATTATACAGTCTGAGCCTGTAGGATATGGTAATTCTTGATTCAGATATTTTATTTCACAGGAGAGGGAGTGAGAAGGCAAGGTTTGATGTGAATGACTTCAGTACCTATTGACTGTAACAAAGTACACTTTTCAAACACACATGAAAGAAATGTAAATTATTAAATTACCTGAAGTGGTTCTTAACAAGTGTTCCCACCCTAACAACTACTACCAATAAACCTTCTTTTTTTCTTAAAAAAATACTCATAATCAAAGGACTATGAATATTCAGAAGAAAAGTGGGATTAGAAAATTTATGGTGCTTATACAATGAGAGAAAAGAAATGAGATTTTAATTCATTGGGTCACATCATAACCATTCCAGATTCCATGGTTTGGCATGTATTCCTCACTACAGAGGATTCATTATGAACTAAAAGCAATTTTAGAAATACATTTTACTGAATCATGGGCAAGAAAATTGATATATAATTGCTGGGAGTTAACAACTAAAATAACATGTGCGTATATGTGTGCACATATGTGCATACTTCCACACATTTTACACATACGGATGTAAGAATAAGCATAGAAGAGAGGCAGAGTAATTTTTATGAACCCTGTTTCCATATGGTAAACCAAATTGTATGTGACTGTATAAATCCTGTAAAAACAAGTTACCTTTCTGTCAAAAATGAAAATCATTACTTACTGCCTACTATGTTCCAGCAATCGTGTAGTGCTGTAAAACGCTATAAAGCTGACTAGACCAAGGTCTCTGTCCAAAGAAATGGAATAATCAAATAGAAGATACACACATGTAAGAGATGAGTTCAATATACTATAAAAGATACTGCCATGTATTTGTCCCATCCAGACTTTTTAAAAACATATCCTGATAGTCTGCTTAAGTCTAGGTTCACTACTTCCCTATCTGCTTCCAGTTCCCCATTTTCTAATCCGTCTTCCATTGTCTTACCAAACTTAATAGTGTTTTTTTTTTTTCCTGTAATGTGAAAAGCTGATCACATTACTCCCCCAACACTTCTTTTGGAAAAACAAATCTGATTATGGAATTTTCTGAAACTATGTAGACATTGCTGATAAATCACAAACAAACAAATTGCAATTTCTGAAAGAAATTACTTTTCTCCTTGCTTTTCAATATTAGGAAAATACTTTTCTGTGAGGTAATTGCTACAGTGATATATGAACCAAGCCATTGATTTTTATCCTCACAAGCACAACAATATTTATATGATAACATAAAGAGGGAGAAAGCTGATTGCTCATGAAAAAAGACCATAAAGTCATAGAAAATGACTATGGGAGAGAATTTTTTTTTCCCTTCTCCCCAGAACAGGGAATTATATATGTAAAAAGGACTTTTGAATAACTCTATATTTAGAACTTTATAACAGCAAAAACTGGATTCTATTATTAAATTAAGACAATCTTTACTTCCTTTTACATCAACAAGTATACCTTATAAGAATTGCATTATAATATATATTGTATCCAAAATAGGAAAGCTAGAACTAAAATTGAAAAAAAAAAAACTTACATTATTCAGTATGCCAGGATTTCAAACCATGCCTAGAGACTCTAAACCCCCCTCTATCCCAGCTTGTTTGCCAATTATATGCTACTGCTTACTAATAGGATCTTGACCATAATAGTAATAAGAAGAATATGTGTGTGGCTTCTATTCTATTTATCATTAAACACCTACATTTAAGTGGAAATGAGTGCCCAAAATTTCTCTCTTTCTGTGTCTTACCAATCCTTTTTTCCCTTTTTTTCAATTATGTTCTTAACTTTTCATTCTGTGTTGATCTGCTATCCTTATATCTGCTGATGTTCAAATCATTGCAAAATTCCTCATTTTTGAAATGCATCAATTCAAATCAACAGTGAAAATTTCCTAAGTATCATAGCAAACACCACAGAAGTCTCAGTGGCTGCTTCATTGAGAACATATGGAAGGATAGGGGCTTATTTTAATGCCTGTCACAAAAACGGAAATATAACAGTAAGAGGATAAAGACAGAGAGCCCTTATCCTTGCCTTGAGTTTCACTAATTTATATGATATTTAAAGATCTAGCCTTAAACCTTGACCTGTTTGCTTCTGACTCACATTATGTCAGGGAAGAGAAGAAACAATTCACAAATATTCCATTACCTTATTCCCCTTCTCTTATTTTCTGTAGTAAATATGCATAATGCAAATTCATGTTAAAAGCCATTCCAATCATAATTCTGATTATAAGTTCTCACAAGATAAATGTACAGTCATTAGTTTATGCTAAATCACCCAAAGAATTGAAGGACAATAGAATTTCTCTGTGAAGAAAGGGTAAGAACGAGAAGGAAAGGTAAATGGGTTGCAATTATTTTGCATGGATCGAAGATTATTCAAGATCATTTAATACTCATCTTTTACTCTAGCAAAGGTTGTAGCATAGATGATGTGGAACAGGGGTCTGTTTCTTTCAGAACATCCTAAATGAAATGATAATTTTTTCACATGAACAACTTAGTTTAGGCTTAATGGCTAATATTCTGAGAGGTTTTATAGTTTGAAATGAATATCCAAGAAAGCTATGGGATTCATTGCTGCAGTGTCATCTGTGTTATATAGACTCCCACCAGTTCAAATGCTATTGCATTAAATGCTTCATCCCTTCTCTACATGTATAGTTATTGAGCATCCACTGTGTGCCAGTGTGCATAATAGACAAATATTAGTTCAATTAATTCATTGGATCACTCAATCAGGCTTTCCTATATATTGAATAAGCTCCTGTCTTCCTCATGATAGTCATTATATTAGGCAGTAGGACACAAAAAGCTCTTTTAAAAAAATAAAAGTTCTATATGTGATAAATTTAGATATTTATAAGGAAGATATATAAAACTTTTTTTAGTACAAGGTAATGCATGATAAAATAGGGTTATGTCTGTGGTAGTATAAAGAATTAACTGTTAGAAGGAGCATAGAGAATTTCACAAAAGCAATGTCACTTGAGTGAGATCATGATGAATAAATAGAAATATGTTAGGTAGGCAAGACAGGTGCAAATTATTTTGAATATTTGAGGATCTATATGAATTCCATGAAACTCAGATCAGTGATTTTCAGTAAGGGGCAATTCCGCTGCATGGGACCTTTGGCCATGTCTGGAAACATTTTCAATCTCTGTGACTTGGGGGCAAAGCTATGGGAATTTAGTGAAAACAGGCCAGGGATGATTCTAAACATCCTACAATGAATAGAACAGCTCCTTCACCCTGCAACAAACATCATTCAGCACCAAATGTCAGAAGTTATTTAAAGAATGCTGGCTAAGGACCAATAGGAAAAGAAGTTCAAAATGAAGCCAACAAGTCCAAATATGGAGCTTTGACATTTTCTGATGAGTGATGGAGAGGAAGTGATATAGTTTCAATGGAGTAATTATATTTTCATATTTATTAATATTTCTGGGATAACTATTTAAGTTGAAGTATGGAAGATATATTTATTGGCACTGAAATTGAATACTGTGATAACTGTAATTATGTTTTCCTTTTTCTAAATTTAAGAATATTATGGGGGTACAGATATTTTTAGTTACATGGATAACTTTTGTTATGCTTGATTCAGGGTTATAAGTGTGCCCGTCACCCAGATCAATGGTAGGGAAACTTTTCATGTTGGAACGCCACATTAATTTAACCCATTATTGGTCTGTTCAGGAGTTCTATTTCTTCCTACTTGAGTCTTGGAAGGTTGTGTGTTTCCAGGAATCTGTCCATTTCCTCTATGTTTTTGAGTTTATATACATAGAGATTTTCATCATATTCACAGATGATATTTTGTATTTCTGCTGTATCAGTCACACTATCTCCTTTTTCATTTCTAATTGAGCTTATTTGGGTCATTTCTCCTCTGTTCCTGGTTAATCCATCAAGAGGTCTATCAATTATGTTTGTCTTTTCAAAGAACCAAATTTTTGCTTATTTCTTTTGTTTCCTTTCTTTCTTCCCCTCCCTCCCTTCCTTCCTTCCTCTGTTTTTCTTTTCTTTTCTTTTCTTTTCTTTTCTTTTCTTTTCTTTTCTTTTCTTTTCTTTTCTTTTCTTTTCTTTTCTTTTCTTTTCTATTGTTGTTTGCCATTTTGTTTAGTTCTGCTCTGACCTTAGTTTTATTTGCTCACTTCATTCTTCATAGGAGTGGAAAAGCTTTCTCCAAAATTTAACTCTGCTGGCAACCTCCAAAAGAAGACTTTCAAAATCTGTCGTGGACCACAGTTCCTCCTCCTGCCTAATGCAGGAGTAGCTGAACAAGTGTCCTCAGGACATTCCAAAAAGTTTGTGCCATGGTCCTGGGGACACATACCTCTGAGCCACCACCCTCAACGGGTGCTACAAGAAAAGCAGAGCTGGCTCTCACCCCATCTGAGACATTTCACTCAGCAAATGGGCTGGCTGCTTTCAGGTCTCTACCAGGGTGGTCTGGGCCCAGCTCAAACTCTTCAGTGGTACTGGGGAAGAAAATAGGACAGAAGAAGTTTGGTGCACAACTTTTCTTTTTGGCAGTGCATCAGCCGGTGACTCTAAATGAGGTAATAACTATAATTATACTATTACAGTAATTATTGTATTAATTCTGATAATTGTAAGACTATGAGATAAGATGATAAAGACAGAGAATGATATGGAATGTTAAGCCATGTTAAAATACACACAATAACAATAACATTTAGCAAGGAAAAATAATTTAAGATAGCTCACTACTTCACTCTATACAGTGTACCTAAAGGATTTACATTTGATGTAAGATATAAAGAAATATATATTTTATATATAAATATAATATATAATATATAGATTTATATATTTACATATTATATATTATAATATATTGTATATATATTTATATATTTATATATAAATATAATATATATATACTTAAAGCAGTAATCTACCTCAGCTTGAATTTCTCTACCTGCTATTTTTTTTTATTATTATTCTTTAAAAAATTGTTTTTTCTTTTGAAGACTCTGGATCCTTGGCACTGTGTTAAGCTAGATCATCACTCACAGTACTAGAATTAAGAACATTTGCTCATTCATGTTATGGATTTCAAACTAGACTTGTTTGGTTAATGTTTTTAAGGACATTTTTCTACAATTCAATGCCTAATATTCAGAGACTATAGCTCATTCAAGTAGACACAAATCTTACAGAGACAAAAATATATGCATAGGTTTTCCTGTCAATTTTTAATATTTTGTGTTTTTTAAAAATCTATTTTAGTATGAAATTTGGAAACCCTCCCCTATTCTTTCATGTGCTTAAGCAAAATAAGTATCTATGACTCTTTTAGAAGATGCTTTGCAGATGGACAGAGCCTCTGTTTTTGGATTAAATAGGACAAAATTCTGTGTTTCATTGGTAAAGCAATGAACATTTATGCAAATCTGAAGAGTAGGCAGGTGCAAGAGCAAATTTCTTAATGCCGTTTGCTCTGAAAATTATATAAAGCTGTTAAAGCTATGTTTTTTATAGTAGTTAAAGGATTTTTTTTTTTTTTTTTTTTTGGTATTTTAAACAATAACACCTGCTCTAGGCAGAAAAGTAAGTGCCCGTACAGCAGGAAGTAGGCTGCTTTTGGTGGGGAGAGGAGTTCCAGAGCTTGTCTCCAGTAAATAATGAGACAATGAAGTGAGATACACTTTGAAAATGCTGGGGTTGGTGATAGAAGTAGAAGTAGGAGTGCAAGAGGAGAGTGATTTTGCCTTTTGAACTGACAGATGCAGACAAATGGCAGGAATTCAGCCCAGCCAAGGAAATGGCAGAACTCCACAGGACTCCATCTGGGGCCTATTTCTTTGGCCTGTGAAGCCTGGCAAAGGTTTCCTTTGGTAGACCTCTATTTCCCTTTCTCTTTCCACATTGGCCTAAAAGGACAAGGCCTTTGTATTAATTATCTGATTGACTCTCATGAACTAATGACTGTCATTTCCTTCTTGCTTGATGAGCTTACCTGGATACTTTCAACACACAGTCATACACTCAGCAGTGATTAATGAAGATCAGTGATTTGTTTATTCAGATCCTTTCATCAAAGCTGAATTCTCCTTGATGGTATAGTTCAGTCACCTCTTTATTTCCAAAGAGAGGCAGAATATCTGTTTTTGTTTTCTTTAGTTTTAATTACATGCATTTTGTCAATGAACACATGATTCCATGATATATTTGTCTCCTCTTGTGGATACTAGAAGTTCATTCATATATTCATCATTCCTTTAAAGAGATCTTATGTGTTATCAAGAAATAATGTGTCTTGAAATCAAGAACCTCATTTTTCATCCTAGCTTTGTGATTAACTTCATTGACACACACAGTCATTTCATATATTTTTTATTTATTTTCCTGAATGTAATGGCATTGTGGATACGACAACCATCCTTCTATTCATCTTCAAGGTTGGACGGCTGTGATGACTTTCTGTGCTGATGTCCCATTTACTTTAACACCTTCATGTACATCCCCCAGGAAACTATAATACAAGAGACAGATTATTTTTTGGTAAAGGATAAACAAGAAATATGCACTTGGTTTGCACCCAGCATTGTGCTAGAACATTTAGCCCCAGTTGTTAGAAAGCTCAAAACCTTCCTCAGATATAAATGTAGAAATATGCCATGATAATAAAATACTATATGTTTATTTATTATACCAAATGATGAGATACACACTTGTATGGTGTGGTTCTATAGTGACATTACTATCTATTAACTATGTGGCTTTAAGCAGATACCTATTGTCTCTGGACATTGTCTCTTCCATTTTCCCCTCCAGATCCACCCATCCCCTAGCTCTCAGCCTTGATGTATTTATTTCCCCAGATCCTTCCCTTCCAGGTACAGTTGAACTGTTTCCCTCAACTAACAGCCTCAGCTCTTCCCAATGTGGTTCTCTCTACAGGCTTTTCTTCAATATTCTTTCCTTTCCCTTGTCCCTTTGGGGTCATAACATGTCAATAACAAGAACTCTGCTGTTATTAGCCCCATAGGTCAATAAGGAATATCCCTGGCATTTCTACACTTTTTAAAATATTTACATTAATAAACTCTCCTAAAGCTATAATAGGATTATATCATAAAGTTCTTGCTAGTGCCTTAACATACAAGTTACATTGAAATTGGTGCAGAGCTGTCTGTGGAAAGATATTATCCCTAAAGGTGGCATTTCACAGCCATCAATATACAGGAAATTAAAGTACCTTAAAAGGATCACTGATAATCTGATGTCTTAAGTCTGGTTCCTAGGATAGCAGGCCCAGAGTTGGAGGTTTACATATTAAGAGTGTTCTCAAAGATTGACACTTGTAAAAGAGACAAGGCAGTAGGGTTTCTCAGAAAGAGGAATTCAGTTGAAATTGAGTTGCAGTAAAAAGACACTGACAATGGATGGGGAGTACTGGAGATGGGTTGGCTCTTCAGAGTTCTCTTGCCTTCAAGTAAGGCAGCTAGGTCTTGATACTGACCAGTCAGAGGGTGCAGGCTGCCATGGAAGGGGCATCATCATGGATGAGACCATTCTTTTGGGAAAATTCCCAAGAAAAACAAGCTGAGAGCCTTCTGCTGCCTACACTTTCAGCTGTCATTGGGAGAAAGCGTGCCTTGGTTTAAAAGGGAAGATCTGAGTGTCAAGCATACCACAATATC
This sequence comes from Lepilemur ruficaudatus, assembly GCA_963574885.1. Lineage (NCBI taxonomy): Eukaryota > Metazoa > Chordata > Mammalia > Primates > Lepilemuridae > Lepilemur > Lepilemur ruficaudatus. The sequence goes on along the minus strand of CAUYRT010079774.1, from coordinate 34,955 downwards.
TACTCCATTTGTGATGGAGGGATTTCACCTGTATTTTGGGGCATATCAGAGGTAAAAGGGGAGATATCATAAAAAAATCTTGCTAGCAGAACTATGTAATTCTGACTTTCGACAAGTTACCCTTTCTGAGACTCATTTAATAAAAAGCAAGAGTTGGCTATATCTCTGAAATCTTTTTGGCTTTAACTTTCTCTGAATGTACCTGGTTCCTGCTATTTCATGTATGTCAACATGGAAATAATAATTATGAAGTCAAACATGTTTATCAAATCCACTGGTCTTCTTAAACAAGCTCTTAATTAAATTCAAACAAAGAAAACAGAAAGTCAGTGACTTCTATTGAATGCCTACCCAACCTGAGACATTGTGCTATTTTCTAACCTGTGTAAAGTATGTTCTACCAATACTATGGAGTTCTTTTTCTCTTATTTGCATTGTAATGACATGAGTACACATTATTAAATCTGCTTTGCTGTAAAGGTAAGTTCATTGATTTTATTTTATTTTTTAAAGAGTGAGATGGGATCAGATTCATATATTGCTACTTAGTAGTTACAGGATCTCTGACTGATTGACTGAGTTACGTCAACCTTAGTTTCCTTGTCAGCAAAATGAAGATTTATTTTCTTTTCCCTAAAATCCATAATGCATATAAAATGTCCTGCAGAATACATGGAAGTAAGATATTTAATATTTTATGTTATCTCTCCCCTCTCTTATCACATGCTTTCTTTTTACAGTTCCTTTTATGCTTTCTTTCTTTCCTGGCTTTTTCCTTTCTCCCTGGGGTTCTCCTGGAGAACAGAGTATATTCATAGCACATCTTATTTTTGCAATGACTAAATAATACCTTATGTTTTAACAATAATTTCTCAAAGTTCAGTCTATGGACCACCAATGTCAGAATCACTAGGTTTTATCTATAAAATGTAAGATCATAGTCCTTTCTTCAAACAACATGATTCAGAATATCTAAAGTTCTGCCTATACATCTTATCAAAATTCTCAAGTTAGTCTTATACACACAGAATTTGGGAACCACTGATCTAGGAGATTAACAAAAAATATTTGCCAAATAAATATGTGTGTTGTGATTGGTCCCAATATTCTTTTCTTAAGGAAATGAGAATAATTAGCAAACAAAGAGAGAAAAATAGACTTTTAAAAAATATATACTGACCCTTTTATTGTCTAAAGATGAAATAATAAGAGACCTTGCTGTAGTCAGATTGGGTTAACTATGCCCTATGATGTGACAAATTAGGAACAAAGCTGGGTCCAATTAGAGTCCCCACAAACTCGTGCATCAACTAGACAATCAAAAGAATGAATAATTGTTCTTTTCAAAATGTGGTTATCAAAAAGAAATAAGCTAAAACTTTCTCAGGTTCGTGGCACTATCCCAGATGACATAGATTCTTCTGATATAGAGAGGTACAACATAAGTAAGACTCGTTGGCTAGAAACTGAAGAATTACAGACCTCTGTATAATTAAAGATCTTTGTTAATAGACATTTCTGTCATACCACTTAACCATTTTTCTGCTTTGAGGATCAGGAGTAGCAATGCTAGTGCTTCTGTGTAATATTTCTAAAGTATAATATTTCTAAAATTTTAATCCGTTTTCCTTCTGCCTTTTCTGTTTTTTTCAGCTTTAAATCTAGGAGAGTTGCAATAAGCATAATAACATTCCTTTGATATGCCTATTGATTTAATTGTAAGTTTTGATGTTATAGATATATACTTCAGCTTATCTTCAACAAAGAACTATTTTGTTTCTTAATTCTTGCCATAGAATGGGTCAGGTTCTACCATATCATTTTTATATGATCTCTGGGTCCATGACTCTGTTCCTTTTGGGATTGGGTTGGTGTTGTTTCCCAGCAAAATATGCCTTAAGCCTTATCAAAAATAATAAACTACCATTCTTTCCAATATTATGTGAAATTTTTAAAACCAGGAAAGCCCTAGGAACTGGAATTGGGAACAATGTCTGCTAATCTTAAGCATTAAAAATAAATTATGAATAGTCCTTAGCAAAATGTATAAACAACAAAGGAATAAATAAAAAACAAATGCATATTTGTTTCTGGAATCAGGCATCTTCACCATTACAAAATGAGCTAATGACTGATACTTATCTGCAGTTTCCTGTATGTTTTGATCATTTATAACACTTGAATACACCTATACATTTTTCCATTCAAATTTGGAAGCATTCCCTAGTCAAACTTATACTTAACCTATCTTAATTTGACTTCATTAAGAGTATTTTATCTCTATGCCCAAACTTGACATTTACTTGATTAGTCCTTATTTGTGTCTTCTTTAGTATATAATTTATCTTTCCTCTTTGGGTTATGCAATTCCTAAGATTTTTTCCATTCACTAGACTCAACTCTATAGAATGCAACCCACATCATGGTCAATCACTTAGCATTCAGCCAGGATTGCTCCAGCTTTCTAAATAAGAGGGATTGTAATACCATGGCCCAATGATCTTCCTATTCATCTCTCAATAAGTGAACCACATCACTAGATAAACTTAAAGGAACTCCATTCTCCATTACCTGTTTTCCCAGATAACAGTATAAGCCATGCAGAGTACTATTGGAATGCAAAGTATGAACCATGTTTCTGGATTCTGTTCTCTTATTATGTCCTCAAAGCTCACAATAGACAATGTCAAAATCTAGGCAGTGATTTTGGTGTATAAATCATTTAGACAATAGACAAGATTACCTTTAGCATTCTGGGAGACTCTTTGGTGGGTCCAGATAACGCAAGCAACAGTCAATATGACAGGAGCTCATTACAGTATATTTGGAGAAGAATGCTATTCTGGATAGTTGTGTTTTCTACCATGTTAGTTTGAGTCAAGGTAGATGTAGAGGTTGTGTATAACTTATAAAAGAGACCACATTTACACAGGAAAAACAAAACCAAACAACTAGAAAAACAAAAGGAACTAAAGGAACTTAGCACATTTTTCTGTGTTTTTTAAAACTGGTCTTCAAAACTAAGTTATTTTGTAAACCAATTATATGAGAAATTCTAGACTAGATATTAAAAGAAAATTATCTAAAGGAACAATGTAGCACATAGTTTACTAAAAAACAAAAAATGTAAGAAGATGGTGGTGCTTACATTTGGGGCACCCTTGGGGATGTGGGAGTAGGGATGGAGATAGTGTTAGGGGTAGGGATGAGGTGGGGTGGAGATGTGTATGGAGGTAGGGATAGGGTGTGGATGCTAGTAGTAGAAATAGAAATGGAGGTGGGGTGGGTATGGAGGTGAAAGAGGGGATGAGAGTGGGAGGGTGTGTATATCTTTCTCTATATAATGTGTATATGTCTGTGTGTATGCATTTGCAGAATCAAAACTGTGGTAGAGGTTCTTGTTGGCAATCAGACTAACAAAACAAAAATGAGCTTTAATCGAGCACTATGTTTACTTAGCTTTATAAAGGTATACAGGACAATAGATGCAACAAGTATAGCATGTTTATCCCATTGAGTGACCTGACAGATTCTAGAAGGAAAACAGCTTCTTTTGCCTCTTCTCCTATTTGAACCATGCATGGCTTCCATGAACAAGACCCACAGTGTCTGTGGGTCACTTTGATACAGATAAGGAGCAACCTCTGTTTTCTACCAATCTTTCATACTATTAGAGTTATATGGGCCAAATAACTGCCTGGCCACCCAGCTCTACAAAACCAGGTGTGTTCCCACATATCCAGTGAGGCAGAACAACATTTTACATTTATTTTAACCTTAACCTTTTCCCAAAAATGGTGATGTAAGAAATGTAAAAAAACAGAAATGTAAGAAGATGGTGGTGCTTACATTTGGGGAACCCATGGTGGTGTGGGAGAAATACAAAGGTCAAGGTACATCTCAGACAGACCTGCAGAAAATGGACCGGAGAAACCTGTTACTCACAAACATATAACAACAATAAAATATGATAAATGCTAACATATAAGTATGTAAAATTTTATAGAATAAAAGAAGAAAAAGTGTTTAATCCTAAATGTGATATTGAGGAAAAGTTCCATACAGAGATTACATTTGAGTTTTGTGAAATGAAGATAAATTTCAGTCATTGGACAATGAAGCACAAGATGTTTTAGGCTCGAGAAAGAGTATGTAGAAAAATAGACTTGCAAATATTTATGGTGGGATGTTGGGACTTCAAAATGTTGGAAATACCTTGATTACAGAATTTATGGGAGGTGATACTAGAAGAAAGGCTGGGCCCAAATGATTGGACTCCTTTGAAATGAAAACATTAATTTTTTCACATATAATTACATTTTTTTCCTGTAATTAATTTGCACATGTACAAATGGCTTGGTTATGTTTACATTATAAAAATATAAACACAGGTCACGATTTATTGTGAGTCTACTTATAATTATAGAAAGCAAAAATCACCTAAATCGGCAAAAGAGAAGTATATCAGGTAAACTTCGCCATCTTCGCTTGAAAAAATGTTGTGTTCATTGACAAAATGCATGAGTTGGATCTGTTTAATAAAGGCTGATACCCATAGTATATTAGTCCCTTCTGAAATAAGGAAAAGTTGAAAGAACTAGAACAGGGAGACTAGAAGTATCAAAATTTCCCAATTGAAATATGCCATCCCTTATGCATTGCTGTCATAAAGGAGCTCTTTTGTGTTTTATTGTTTGCTGATGTCTTGAAATAAAACTTGGGGTTTTGTGCAAGCTAGATATATCCACCAGCACCCTGATTTTTTAGAGTATTTCTTTTATTCCTAGCGTAACATTAATATCATGCCAAGTTCCTATGATTTCTCTGACAATATTGAAATGAAAATATGTCATAGGGACAAAAAGACTGTGAGTTAAATCCTAGGGAATTAAGGTGATTTTGTCATGAAATCTCCTTCATTGTTACATTAGTATTTCCGTGTCTTTGAAAATTTATATTGAAATGGTTTCTTGTAAAAAAGATTCGGTTCTAAGGGATAATACTATAATCAGTGAATTAATTAAGTATAATTTAGAGGGAATTAGGATGATACTTGTTATATTCTTCTCATCTAAGATTGTATGACTATTTCAATCTTTATTATTAAAAATTGTATAGTGATTTTTGGAATGTTTACTTCATTCTTTAAAATTCCCAGCCAGACTACTTTAGATACGTGCCTAAAGCAAATTCATCCCCTTGACTACACTTAAAAAACTGTATGAAGAGGTAACCTTTTCTTCATTTTTAAATCAGAATATTATATATATTTTTCTGACAATGAATTAATTCTATGCTCATTTATTAATAACTTGGGGGTTCAAAAAATTTAAAGTAGCAAATAATACCACTGATGACCTCCAACTTGGATGCAGTCACACCAACTGCTGCTGTGTTTATCTTCTAGAGATTTTTACATCATTTAAAAATGTGCATTCTGATATTTTCTTACCTAATATGAAGAGATAATCTTTCACTAAGTATTGCTATTTTTTTAAATAAAACTTCCCTTAATGTTCACATCATATTTAAATACTTGGCTGCATGATAATTTATGTTACAATTCTTAATTTGGGGACATTTGTAGGCAGCTTACAGTATTGAGCTGGGGTGGTGAATATATTTGAGAATATAATTTTTTATTTGTATGATTTTTTATATGTTTATAAAATGTTTTTTAACATTTATTTCTTTTAATTTTTTTAAATTTCTAATATGCATATATAATAGTTGTATATATTTATGAGTACATGTGATGTTTTGATATAGCCATAAAATGTGTAATGATAAATCAGGGTAATTGGGGTATCCATCACCTCAAGTATTGATCATTTCTTTGTGTTAGGAACATTCCAATTCCACTCTTTTAGTTATTTTGAAATACACAATGAATTACTGTTAACTATAGCCACCCTAAACACTACTAAACACTAGATCTTATTCATTCTATCTAGTTGTATTTTTGTCCCATTAACCATCCCCAGTTTATCCCTCCTTTCCCCATTACCCTTTCTAGCCTCTGGTAACCATCATACTACTTTCTATCTCCAGGAGTTTATTTTTTTAAATATTTTTAGCTGCCACATATGAGGGAGAATATGTGAAATTTGACTTTCTGTGCCTTGCTTAACATAATTCCTTCCAGTTCCATGAATGTTTTTGCAAATGACAGGATTTCATTTTTTTATGTCTTAATAATATTCCATTGTTTATATGCACCATATTTTCTTTATCCATTCTTCTATTGATGGGCACTTATGCTGATTTAATATCTTGGCTATTGGGAATAGTGCTGCAATAAACATGGGAGTACAGAAAGCTCTTCTATATATTGATTTCCTTTCTTTTTGATGTATACCCAGCAGGGGAATTACTGGATCATATGATAATTTTAATTTTAGTTTTTAGAAGAACCTCAATACTGTTCTCCGTAGTGGCTATACTAATTTACATTTCCGCCAACTGTGTATGAAGTTTCCCCTTTCTCCACACCCTCACCATCATTTGTTATTGCCTGTCTTTTTGATACAAGTATTTTAATGGGGGTGAGATGATATCTCAATGCAGATTTCATTTGCATTTCTCTAATTATGAATGATGTTGAAGTTTTTTCATATAGCTGTTGGCCAGTTGTAAGTTGTTTTTTTTTTTTTTTTTGAGAAATGTCTATTTAAATCTTTTGCCCATTTTTAATCAGATTATTCAATTTTTTCCTATTGAGTTTTTTGAGCTCCTTGCATAATCTTCTTATTAATCCTTTGTCAGATTAGTAGTTGCCAATATTTTCTCTCATTCTGTGGATTGTCTCTTTTCTCTGCACTGTGTTTGTTTTGCTGTGCAGAAATGTTTTAGCTTTATACAATCCCATTTGTCCATTTTTGCTGTGGGTGCCTATGCTTTTGAGGTATCACTCAAAAAATATTTGCCGAGATCAATATCCTGGAGTGTTTCCCTAATGTTTTCTTCTAGCAGTTTCATAGTTTCAGGTCTTAGATTTAAGTCTTTAATCCATTTTTGTTTCATTTTTATATGATTTTATAATGAGTGAGAGGAGTCTCATTTCATTCTTATGTATATGCATATTCAGTGTTCCTAGCACCATTTTTTGAAGAAACTGTCCTTCCTTCAATGTATATTTCTAGCACTTTTATCAAAATTGAGTTGACCAGAAATGTGGATTTATTTCTGAGTTCTCTGTTCTGCTCCATTGATCTATGTTTTTGTTTTTATGCCAGTAATATGCTTTTTTGGTTACTGTAGCTTTGTAATATAATTTGACATCAGATAATATGAATTCTCCAGCCTTGTTCTTTTTACTGAGGATGACTTTGGCTATTCTGGATCTTTTCTTGTTCCATATAAATTTTCTGTTTCTGTGAAGAATATCAGTGATATTTTGATCAGAATTTCATTGAATCTGTAGAATGCTTTGGTAGTATGGACATTTTGACAATATTCTTTCAATCCATGAACATGGATTATCTTTCTATTTTTGTGTCCTCTTCAATATTTTTTCTCAATGTTTTATGGTTTTCATTGTAGAGACCTTTCACTTTTTTGGTTAAAGTTATTTCTAGGTTTTTTATTTTATTTGTAACTATTGTAAATGGGATTACTTTCTTATTTTCTTTTTCAGATTGTTCTCTATTAGCGTATATAATGCTACAGGTTTTTTTTTTTTTTGAGACAGAGTACCACTCTGTTGCCCAGGCTGCTAGAGTGCTGTGGTGTCAGCCTAGCTCACAGCAACCTCAAACTCCTGGGCTCAAGCAACCCTCTGCCTCAACCTCTGAGAAGCTGGAACTACAGGCATGCACCACCATGCCCAGCTAATTTTTTCTATATATATTTTTAGTTGGCCAATTAATTTCTTTCTATATTTAGTAGAGACAGGGTCTCGCTCTTGCTCAGGCTGGTTTCGAACTCCTGACATTGAGCTATCCTCCCGCGTTGGCCTCCCAGAGTGCTAGGATTACAAGCATGAGCCACCACGCCCGGCCAATGCTACCAATTTTTGTATGTTAATTTTGTATTCTGTAACCTTATTAAAGTTATTAGTTCTAATAGTTTTTAAGTGAAGTATTTAGATTTTTCTAAATGTAATATCATATTGTCTGCAAACAGGTATAATTGACTTCCTTCTTTCCAATTTGGATGTTCTTTATTTCTTTCTTTTATCTAATCACTCTAGCTAAGACTTCCAGTACTATGTTAAATACCCATGTGAAAGTAGGTATCCTTGTCTTGTTCCAGTCTTAGAGGAAAGACTTTCAGTTTTTTGTTTTGTTTGTTTTATTTTGTTTTTACGTTTAGTATGATCTCAGCTGTGTGTCTGTCTTACATAGTTTTTATCATCTTGAGGTGTATGCTCCTTCTATACCCAGTCTTTTGAGAATTTGTGCATGTTGATTTGTGCATGTTGAACCATCTTTACATTACTGGAATGAATTCCACTTGATCATGATGAATGATCTTTTTAATGTGTTGTAGAATTTGACTTGCTGGTATTTTGTTGAATATTTTTGCGTCTATGTTCATCAGACATATTGGCCTGTACTTTTCTTTTTTGTTGTATCTTTGTGTCTTTTGGAATCAGGATAATACTGACCTCATAGAATAAGTTTGGAAATATCCCCTTCTGCTTGATGTTTTTGAAATAGATGGAGGGAACATTTATTTTTAAAATTAGCTAAAATAAGAAAATCTACATTTGCCTCTTAGACATGACATTTTTCCCTATAGCTGAACCCCTGGGTTTAGGTATCTCAATTTTGAAATGACTCTTAATCAATCCATTTGTTCATTTGAGAAACTTAAATACAACCGAGTATACAAGTTTACTTTGTGAATAAAGTTATAGAGATATTACACTGAAGACAGCAGGGATCATTTATTTTAATGTTACATATGATGAAGAAAAGTGATTCTAAAAAATATGGATGGAAATAGAATTTTGCTAATATGATCACATTTGTTAATCCCCAAACTCTTTTAGGTTAGTTAATGTTCGAGCAGGGGAAAGAGAGAGCTACAGCATTCAGACTTGGTTAATAAAGTCATTATTTATCAAGATGTAAGCAGGGCATAGGGCAACCAGCAAGGGATGGTGAAATACCCTAGGGCTAGCAATTGAGGAATAATATTATCAATACTAGGACTGAGGAAACAAAGAGAATGGTTAGTGGGACATGGAGAAGTGAGCTGGGTGGACAGGTGACCTGACATGAGCTAAGGTTTGGCCTTTGTTAAGGGATGGTGTGGCCCACAGTGAGATGGCATGAATAGATTTGTGAGAAATGAATATTCTGATTTGAGTCTCCCTCCACCCTCTGGTCTCATTTTGGTGTCTCCCATTGGCCGAATGTTTGTGTACAGCAGAGAGCAAAGGAAGTGCCCATAGAGATAAGTTTCCTGGGACAGAACAGGGTAGAGAAGAGTCAAGAGGGGATCTGGTTTAGCAAATAAATGCACACTCATCCTTAAAGGGATTCTAAGACAAATCCTTGAGGTTGGGGCAGATATTGTTTTGTGAACAAATAATCACTCTGTGTATTCTTTGCTTTGTAAATAGAGGTAGAACTCTATATTATAAAGCAAAATGGGAAAAAAAAACACTTATCTGAAAAAATGCCTTGTTAAACTTCAGATCTGAGGGTAATATAACCGCTAATAATTATAGCTTTTTTAATTAATTTGTTTTTATTTATGCATGTAGTTAGTTCATTCTCGCTATATGTCAGACTTGGTGCTAAGTACCAGGCATGCTCTCTCTCATTAGATCCCCCCTTACATATTAGAGGGTTTAAGTGGCTTGCCCACAGATACACAAGCTAAGCAAAGGTGGAGCCAAACTTTTAGCATATGCAGTCTCTAGTGTTAACACAATTAAATATTTTTCTCCATGTAAAGTGGATATCATCCTTCCATTAGGGGAGATGCCCTCACTATGTTTTATTATAGCCCTTTCCACTCCCTTTTATCCTCCTAAAAGCAATGATCATATTTTTTTTTATTTCTGTTATTGTTTACTTGTCTATATCTCCCTCATTTCATTCAGTCCTTCCTTCTGGGCCTTTTTTTCAGGTACTGTTCCCTAAAAAGATGATTCTGACATGCAGATAACCATGCAGGATATTTTAGTAGGGAATGTTCTCAAAGATCAACATTTGAAAAATGGAGGCATATAAGGGATGGAGAGCCAGATACCGGTTCATATTTGGGGACTGAGCCTTTGTACCCTTGTAGTGATCAATCCTCAGATGTGGGGTGCCCCAGAAAAAAGACATCACTTCGGATGATGTTTCCATCAACTGAAACAATCCACAAGGAAAACTGACAACTGACAACTAAAGGTCATTTTGGCAGCATCCCCATCAAGTGGAAGAATAAGTCTTTAATTTCTGAAAAGGGATCTGTATGGTGCATTATGGGATGCACCATAGCAATTATGAATCTCTTCTTTAATTCATAAGTGAAATAGTATAAATTATGCATGTGTATACATGTATATGTGTACTCTATTGTATACATAAATATATAGTTATAAATATCAAATAAGGAGGTTACGGCATAGTCAATTAAACACAGTTACTACAGTAACACTGTATAAAATAATGTATACACCTACATATGCAAAAATATATATGTACCTTTCTGTTCAATCTGTGCTATTCCTAGATAGAAGAGGCTTATTAAAAAAAAGCTTGTAAATTCTTCAACTGCAAAAATCAATGTGTTCACACATTAAATTTGTTTTAGATCCTGGAATTAAGACAATTGATTGCTGTCCATTATTGGCACAATTTCTGAATTCCTGGGTCTGGATGATTGATGGTATGTAAACTCTACATGCTTATCATTATTAAAGAAAAATAAATAGAGCCTTCTCTGAGTGACCCTGATTTTATGTTCACAGTTGCACAAATTGTTTAGTTTTATATTGAGGCCTATAAACTGTAATTCATGATTTGACTTCCTGCTTAACCTCAAACCGTTTCTTCTATAGTCTAATAAATTGATATAGTGAAATCAAGCTGCCCCTCTGGGATGAGTTCTAGGATGCAGAACCAGAGCATAGCAGAGATTTCAGAGAAGGGAAAAGGAAATAGCTGTACTGTATCTATTTTATTTCATTCAATCTTCACAATACACCCTAATCAAGAGTTATTTATAAATAAAAAATCTAAGTTAAATACTTAAGATTAACTTGTCTGAGGTCACCTGAAATAGTTTTGCAGAACCAGGATTTCAACCTAGTTCTATTGACCAAAGTCCAAGTTTAATACAGTATTCTGTTTCACTTGCTAGGAAATTTTTTCAAAGGTATATTTGCATTTGAGATGTCTAACTGGAAGCACATACAAGATGAGTATGCTGGCATAACACCAGGAACTTTCTTTTCCCATTTTTCCTATTTGCAATTCTTGACACGGTTTTGTGACTATTCTTCTTTGGAAGAGAATGGGTACAGATGTATTAAAAAAATGAACTCTTAGAAAATGTTAAAATCTTAAAGCAAATGAAGCAATAAAGTGCTCAGATAGAAGTTAAATGAAGCTTCTTTGGATTCACTTGGAGATTTGGTTTAAGATTCTTCAAGGCTTGGACAAGCCTGCACCTGTCCACAAGTTCTGCTTTTTCTCCTCTAATAATTCAGCTGCTGACAGTTGGAGCTTTGCTTCTGCTTCATTACTTTGCTCCTGGGAAGTAGTATTTTCTCAAAATTTTGGTGACATTTTCATTTCTCATGTTTAAAGCATCCCTCTCCACCTCTTCTAAGGGTCACACATTTCTACCATCTCAGACAGATGGATTCTCTCATTCTTATTCAACCTGGTAGTGTTCAGATTCAGGTGCTCATTTTTTTTTCCTTTGATTTACCACTGCTCATTTACATCTCTGCCCATTACATGGAGGTGTCAGTGTTCTTACTTTTTTTTTTGCCTTCAAATCACAACTCAGTGGGTTTACATCAGTGGAGATATTTTAGATTTTTCTAAGTATATAATGGGCTTTTTATAGTATCAGTAAAAAGATGAAATGCAAATAGAATTAATATAAAATGGTGATTCCTCAAAAACATGTGCAATGAACAAAGATCATGACGTATTTTAAATGTACATTTATTTTGCAGGTTTTCAGGATAACCTGTGTATATACATGTGGGTCTTTTCCTCCATTTCTGATGGTTTAATTTTCAATATTTTTAAGGCCCTGCTTGCATGTCAATACCTTCAAGCAAGCTCCTATGTTTTTATTCTAAATTCCCAAGCATACTAATGTTACTCATATTGAGACATTTTATCAAATCAAATATTATAACACATGCTGGTGTGTTTTTCATGAGTCAGAATATGTGAACCTAGCAAGTTCCAGAAAGGCAGAAATGAGTTTAGAGCAAAATACAATTTTTAAAACCAGGCTTCCAGCTCTTAATGATTATGAGACATTGATTGGGTTGTTTAATCTTTCTAATCCTCCTTTTTTCTCATCTCTAAAATGGTGCAAATACCAGTGACTACTGTATAGTACTGTTGTAAAGACCAAATGAATAACTATATATAAAATTCTTAAATTCTTAACATAGAATATACTAACTTTTAGAAAATGCTTTGTATTATTATTGATATGAAGAATATTGGTGATTAAAAGCCTTGGGTCTCAAATGGCAAGGTGATTATCCACTCTTGAGTATTGGAGCTTTCATCTGTGAAATGAGGAAAACAAAATAAAAAGCAAGCAGCAGAAAAAGGAGAATTCGCCTTGGTTTTGGTGCAAGACAGATTTTGTTTGTTTGATTTTGTTTATGTCATGGTTATCAACTCTGGATATTATTCTAAATGTGTCCTTAAATGAATTCATCATTCCCATAGCCTAGGACAGTGTTGGAGTATTCTTTTATAACCAGTTTATTGAAATCTAGTTTTAGAATATTTTCATCAACACAAAAAGAAATCCTGTATTTTTTAGCTGACATCCTCCTCCCTGTCACACACACACAACACACACACACACACACATATAATCTCTCTTCTCCACCCAGGTCCAAGCAACCATTAATATATTTTCTCTATAATATGATATTTTTTCTCTGAACATTTCACATAAATAAAATCATGTTAATGTGTGGCCTTTTGTGATTGTCTCCCTTCATGTAACAAAATGTTTTCAAGGTTTATCCATGTTGTTACTTATATAAGTATTTCATTCCAATTTAGGGTTGAATAATATTCCATTGTGTGGATGTACCTCATATTTATCCATTGATCAATTGGTGAACATTTGGGTCGTATCCACCTTTTGTCTATTATGAATAATGCTGCTATGGACATTTGTGTTCAAGTTTTTGTCTATACATACATTTCCATTTCTATTTGGTGTATGTCAAGTAAAATTTCTCAGTTAAATAACTCTATGTTTAACTTTTTGAGGAGCTGACACATTGTGATGCAAAGTATTTATACATTTCAAACAGCATTATATGAGGTTTCTGATTTTTCCATATCTCCATCTACACTTTTTATTTACTGTGCTTTGTTTTTGTTTTATTTTAATAATAACCATACTGATGGGTGTGAAGTGGTATTTAATTGTGGTTTTGATATTTGATTACCTAATGATTAGGAATGTTGTTCATCATTTTATGTGTTTATTGGCCAGTGGTTGATCTTCTTTGAAGACATTCGAGACTGCCTGTTTTTCAGTTGGATTGTTTGGTTCCTTATTATTGAGTTATAAGAGTTATTTTTATGTTGTGGATATTATTCTTTCACCACATATATGCTGCAAATACTTTTCCTCATTGTGTGTCTTCTTTTTACATACTTGATGGTACTCCCTTTGAATCACAAAAGTTCTTTTTTTATTTTAATGAATTTCAATTTATCTTTTTTTTTTTTTTTTTTTGAGCATTTGTGCTTTTGGTGTCATATCTAAGAAACCACCACCAAATCCAAGGTTACAAAAATTTACTTCTTTGCTTTCTTTAAGAGTTTCATAGATTTAGCTCTTACATTTAAGTCAATGATCCATTTTGCTTCCATTTAATGATTTTGACACCTTGATGGAAATCAGTTGGCCACAGATAAATTGCTTGATGTCTGGGCTCTCAATTTTGTTCCACTGATGTATATGCCTATACTTATGCTAATACCAAAGCCTCATGATTATTATTGCTTTATAGTAAGTTTTAAAATTAGGAAGTGTAAGTCCTTCAACTTTGTCCTTTTTCAGATCATTTTGGCTATTCTGGGAACCTTGAGTTTCCATACGAATTTAGAATCAGCTTGTCCATTCTACAAATAAGTTAGCTAGTAGTACGATAGAAATTGTTTTAAATATGTAGGTTAACTTGGAAAGCATTACCTTCTTAACAATATTAAGTTCCCCAGTTCATAAACATGAGATATGTCATCATTTATTTAGGTATTTAATTTATTTCAACAATTTTATAGTTTTTGTGCTGTGAATTTTGTACTTTAAAACATTGTTTCCCAAATATTTTATTAATTTTCATACTTCTGTAAATTTGTGGCTTTTTTTTAAACTGAAAAAAACTGAAAAAATAACTGAATTGTACTTTGCATGTGTACACAAATATAACTGATTTTTACATACTGGTACACTCTGCAACCTTCCTGAGTTCATTTAAAAGTTTTAATATTTTTAATGGATGCCTTAGGATTTTACTTGTATAACATCACATAATCTTTGAATAAAAAGGGTATTACTTTTATTCTTTCCAACCTAGATGATTTTTAGTTCATTTTCTTGCCTAATTGATATTGCTACAACCTCCAATATAATGTTAAATAGAAAGTGACCATGATTGTCTTGTTCTTGATCTTAGTATGATGCTTATTGTGGGGTTTTTACAGATGCTTTATTTATATCAGGTTGACTAAGTCCCTACTGAACTTAGTTTATTTAGTATTTTTATCATGAAAGCATGTTGGACTTAGACAATTTTTTTTGTAACTATAGGTATGATCATGTAGTATATTTTTTATTCTATTGATTTAGTATATCATATCAGTTGATTTCTAGATGCTAAGCCAATATTGAATTCCAGGAATAAGTCCCACTTGGTCATGGTATATAGAATTATTACACATGCCTGGATTTCTGTTGGTAATATTTTATGGGAGAATTTTGTCTTTTGAGATAGTTTTTAGAATACTAATTTAATATCTTTACTAGTTCTATGCAAATGTTCTAGTCCTTCCTGAGTTTTGGCAATATGTGTCTTTCTAGGAAATTGTCCATTTCATCTAAATTGCCTAA
Organism: Lepilemur ruficaudatus; assembly: GCA_963574885.1. NCBI lineage: Eukaryota > Metazoa > Chordata > Mammalia > Primates > Lepilemuridae > Lepilemur > Lepilemur ruficaudatus. Next base: position 19,673 of record CAUYRT010079774.1, on the reverse strand, counting down.
TTTATTGATATGCTAACTAAAATTCATAATATTCTTTTATAATCTTTTTTATAAAAAATTTCTTTAAGGTAGGTAGTAATATCCCATCTTTGATTTCTAAATTTCGTAATTTGAGTCTTGCATCTCTTTTTCTTGGTCAATCTACCTGAAAATTTGTCAGTTTCGTTGACCTTTACAAAGAATAACTTTTGCTTTGTTGATTTTCTCTATTGTTTTTCTGTTTTCCATTTCATCAATATTCACTCAAATCTTTATTATTTCCTTCCTTTTGCTGGCTTTGGGTTTTTTAAATTTTTTTTTCCTAGTCTACTAAGGTAGAAGTTTTAGTTCATTGTTTTTTAGATTTCCCTTCTCTCTTAAATATAGGCATTTAAAGATCTAAAAGTCCCTCTAAGGACAGATTTGGCTGCATTCCATACATTTAGACATACATGCTTTGATTTTCATTTGTCTAAAGTATTTATCAGTTTTTCTTGTGATTTTTTCTTTGACTCATTTGTTGTTGAATAGTTTGTTAAATTTTACGTGATTATGAGTTTACAAATTTCTTGTTATTGATTTCTAATTTTATTCCATTGTGGTTATAGAGCATATTTTAAATTATCAATTTGTTTAAATCTATTGAGGTTTATCTTATGACCATGTTATATGGTCTATCATGAACAATGCTTCAGGTATACTTAAGGAGAATATATATTTTGCTCTTGCTGTCTGTAGTATTCTACAGATATGTATTATGTCTTGGTTTACATTGTTGTTCATGTCTTCTATTTGCTTGTTGATCTCTGGCCTAGTTTTCCTATTTATTTTTGAAAATACTTGTTGAAGTATCCAACTATTTTTGTTGAATTATCTATTTTTATCTTTTTTTGGCCAATTTTTACATCATGAAGTTTGGTGCTTTGTTTTTTTATGTGTGTATTATGAACCAAAATAAAATTTTAAGGCTCACCCCCAACTGGCTGACTGAATGGATTCCCTTGTGGCCAAAGGAATATCCTAAAACTAAATTGTCTGCCAGGAGAAGGTAGGTCAGACATGCCTCATCACGCCCCCTCCCTTCTTGGAGACTTCCTTTCTGACCCACTGATAGGCCTAAGGGTATGCAAGACAAATCTGCAGGTCCTCAATTTACATGACAAATCTATGTCCAGTGGCTTATCTCTGATAACAGCTCCTTATGTTAAAACATTCCAAGCCTTTAGACAAAGCTTCAAGTCTTTAACCAATTACAAGCAAAAGAATCTTTAAACCTACCTATAACCTGTAAGCCCCCTCTCGCTTTGAGATGGCCCACCTTTTCGGGCCAAACCAATGTATGCCTCCTACATATTGATTTATAACTTTACCTATAACCCCTGTCTCCCTGAAATGTATAAAACCAAACTGTAACCTAACCACATTGAGTCCACTTGCTCAAGGTTTCTTGGGAGTGGCTCCGGGTCTTCGTCCTCAAATTTGGCTCAGAATAAACTTCTTTTAAATATTTCAGAGTTTGGATTTTTCTGTCCACAGTGTGTGTGTGTGTATATATATATATATATATATATATATATATATATATACACACACATCCATGCCCATGTATGTATAATATTTTATATATTAATATATTCATATATATTGAATACATGTTTATTGATATAAATACACATTTTTTCTGCTTCTATATGTGTAAACTATTATGTTTGCACATAAATTAATTGTATAATTTATTGATATTTTTATAATTTTATTGATGTAGTTTGATATAATTCTGCCATTTTATTTCTGTTTCTATTTATCTCAGAGCTTTTTTTATGTGGTTTTGTTTATCTGTTCTTTCTTTACTGCTTTTTTTCATTTTTTTTTAAAGTAACATTTTAATTTACTTAACGGGTTTTTAAAAATTTCTTTAGTGGTTGCTCTGGTGCTTAGCACATAAATATTTACTTATGAAAATGCACTATAGAGTTACATTAATTTTAATGACATATAGAAGTGTGTAACTCCTTTTCTGTCTTCTCCCTTTTTGTGCTATTGCTTTAACATGCATTGCATATTTATATGTTCCATACCCAACACTACATTGTAATAATTATTACTTGATATATAAATTTATATCTTAAGAATCTGAGAGAAATCAGAGAAAGTGTATTTTTATATGGTTTATATTATTATCTTTTTAATTTCCATTTTTGAGTATTTTCATTTGTTCCTGTGTATTTGAGTACCTGCTGGTTTCAAATCATTACTATACTTCATCTTTTCTTCTGTTCACCTTTTTTGTGCTGCTATTATCAAATATATTACATTTGTATGTGTTATGGCCCCTCAAATACAATCACATATTATTTTTTCAATTGCTTTTTAAATCAGTTGAGAAGAAAACAAAATAAATATGTACTAATAAAGACTTTTATATTTATATAATTATTTTTTCAATGTTCTTTGTTTTTTGAGTTAGTTTGAATTATTCCCTGGGGTCATTTGCTTTCTAGCCTGATGAAATTCTTTGCCTATTTCTTGTAAGATGGGTCTGCTAGCAACAAATTCTCACATTTTACATAGATAGATAGATAGATAGATAGATAGATAGATAGATAGACAGACAGACAGATAGATTTGCAATGCCTTTATTTCAACTTCATTTTTAAAAGATGTTTTCATTGGAACTTGGTTGGCAGTACTTTTCTTTGAATATCTTATCTTAATGTTTTCTGGCATCTATTAGTTTTGATAAGAAGTAAAATGATAATCTTAGCAGAATTATCTTCTAAGTGATGTGTTCTTTTGCAACAATGTCTTGGGAAATACCTTCTATATAGGCTTGCCCAATGAAATTTGGATACCTTTATGGGGATACATTTTGAGATCAGTATTCAATATAAGTTTTAACCCCAGAAGGCATTTTTACCTGTCTCTTTCTCTAGATCTCTCTAATTCTCTCTGATAAACTAGTTAGTATGTCTAATGAAAACATCAGTCTTATTTTAATTATTTTCACCACAGTCTCCATTGCTTTTGAGAGAATCACTGGGCTTTAACTTCCCCACATTCTGTTGCAAAGTCAGTTCCTTTGGGAAGAGCTTCAGAGAACTTTGGAAAAATCTCTGAGTCACTGCTCTGGATCTGGGGACAACCACAGTGGAACACTTTTCTCAGCATGACACCCCTGAATTAGAAACTGGGTACTCTATAGAGGGAAGTCAGTAACCTCTGGTCTTTTAATCTTACCACTTTCAGCTTGGATGTTTATCTTACTAATGAACTGGGTCAAAGATAATTAGAGTTCCAGTATTCTCAGTGTTCAGGGTAGAGTCTCGATCTCATAAGTGGAGGTTGAGTGTACAAATAATACATTCGCACCTTGGCCACACTCATCTGGAACTTAGGTTCTTCAGCAAGCGTTTAAGAGAGAGGATGATAAATGCTAGTGTCCTACAAATTCTTGGAAGATACCACAAACTTGCAAAAGGAATTGAGAATAGAGGAAGTCCTGTGTTCTTGGCTGTACTCATCTAGAGCAGAATTCCTGCCATACTGAGCTTGGAGAGGGTAAGGAAGAACAGATTGGTTCAAATGTCACACATTCTTTCTTTTCTTACTGTATTTTAGTAAATTTTCTTGAATAAATGTTTCTTCATTTACTGTATGCTCTTAGGTCCATTTTGAGAAACTTTAAATGCTTTTCCTTTACAATTTTCACAAATTTCACTAGGGAACAGGTCTGGAGAACATCTCATGTTGTCATTTTGAATGTGTACTGCACTCTTTATTATTTTTCTGTGTTTATTATTTCTTGGTTGAGATGTTGAGATTTTCCACTTATTATATATTATGACTGTATTTTAGTCCTCAACATAATTATAGTAGCTGTTCTGAAGTTCTTTTCCTCTAATTCAAACAACAGAGTCATCTCAGGGTGTGTTTCATTGACTTGTTTTATTTTTATTATGACTCACGTTTTCCTATTTAACCTTGGTTTACATTTTACTGCATTATTATTTGCTGGACACTGGGAATAATAAGTTGTGGAGAATCTGGACTATGTCATTTTTCCTTAAAAGATGTTGAATTTTATTTTGTTGGTAATTAATTAACTGGTAGCTCCTGTTTAGCCATTTAGTCTTAGTTCTATACTTTGTTATTTCTATTTATTTTTTGCATGAAGTATGGCTCTGACTCTGGTGTGTGATTCTTGCTTGCCAGATTTTTCAAGGGTTTTAGTGGAATACCTAAGATATTCAGTAGGGTCTCTTTACCTTGAGCCTTGTCAGGGCCAAAATTTCCATGTTTCAATGCTAACATAAATTCTGATATCTCTGTTTGTCTCTCAGCTCTTTGTTAACATCTCTGTCAGGCCTTTATGTGATTCAGCCTATGCAAACACAACAAAGCCCTGAGCCTAGGACCTGCAATAAATGCTTATACAGTAATCTGTCTCTTCTCTCTTCAGTTTCATAGTCTCTGGTAACTTGCTCAAAAGTTATAACAGCGCTGAGCACTGAGCTTAGCCTCCCCACAATCTGTCCAGGCTCTGTCTCCTTGATCTGCAGTCTGTCATGTGCTCATAGTCAAAAAAGGCAGAAAACGTGTTAGACTCACCTTATCTGCTTCCTCTAAAATTTCACAGGCATGTTCTACTTGTTGCTTATGCCTGAAAATAGAGTATTTATATATTTTTCTAGTTCTATAATTTCTTCCACTGTGAGGGCAAGTCTTGTAACAATTATACTCATGTGGCTCAAAGCAGATGGCTATATATAGTTCTTCCTTAAGGTAATAGAAATTATTATTTATACCCACAGACTTTTTAGGGAATGATTATTCCTAGGATCCATGGAAATATTTGATGATCAGGTTCCCCAAAAGACTGGGCTTTCTGACAATATGAGTTAGTTTGAACACAAAGTCATTTTAATTTGATTAAATTAAATAAATGTATCTTTATTATTTACTACAATCTTAAAATCCAAGGTATTTGTGTTATAACAACTTGGATAATTTTGTGCACAGGGTTTCCATTCACTGAGATAAGGGCTACTTTCTATAAAGCTAGTTTGGGGGAAAGGATTTTGAGTTCAAGTTTTGGGGATATAGAATTTGCAGTGCCTGTGAAATAACAACAACAAAAAAATGCCTGTTAGTCATAGGTATGCTGTAGTAAACGTTATAGTTAACGAAGAGGAAGCCTATGATCAAAGCTTAATCAGGTACCTGTGTCTTCAACCAGACTGTAAGATGTATGATTACAAAACTATTTTGATTCTTCACTGGATAGCAGAATAAATGTATAGTTTTTAATATTATCCTGGCTAGGTTTTTAAAAGAAACTGAGCAGAGATAATTTTGAGAAATTGGGGCATGGTGATATTAGATGAAGTGAGATACTAGCTGGGCTAGGGACTGATACTCTCACTTAATTTCTATTTAACTGGGCAGGGTCAAGAAAAAAGCATTCAATGCAGAGTTTTAAGTTGCAGCTTGGTACAAAATGTTGATGCCACTGGCATCAACAGGGTCTTCTGTGAAAGTCAATATGCATGAGCAATATACTCCAAGTTAAATAGAGGTGTTTAGTTTTTGTTGGAGGAACAATGTAACTATAAATACCTATGATTTTTATCTCCTGAGGGCAGATGTGTCTGATGAACAGGCAATAATGTTTCTTTCACAAGGTACTTTTAAAAATATAAATTAATGTCTTAGCACTGTGGCTTCTGTAGCATTCTCTTGTGTTTTAGAATAGCATGAATCAATTCACCGTGTCTAGAGCTCTCTCACATTATAAACCAGTGAAATTAAGTTTGTGAATCTGAAAAGCTGAAAAATCACCTCTGGGACTGAGGAAAATGTGAGAATAAGGCTGAGAAGCCATGATTCCCTATCCATCTTCCCACTCACTTATATAGCCTCAGTCATCTGGGGAAAAAAGAAAGGTTTTCACCACACCAGTTAAAGGTTGTGAGTGTGACCTAGAAAATTCTTGGAGAATTTAAGTTGAAACACTTTCTTTAATGTTCTCTGAAAGGAAAAGCTAAACCTTTATTTCTCAGAATGAAATTGTGGTCCAAACTAGTATATAAAAATGGCTAGAGTGAGATGAATAGAGATTGTATTTCCAGGTAAGCTGTCTGAATTTATCTAGTCATTCTCTAAAATAGTCTCATCATATGCAAATCACTGGAAACACCGTGTGTTGTGTGTGTGCATGTGTGATAATTTATATAATAACCAAATATTATTCTCAGCCATAGAAATACATAGCTTCTCCATAGAAATCAGAAAAACTTGACATTCAAGAAATATCTAGTTTAGGATTATAACACTATAGTTGTCTCCCTAAAAAATACTATATTTTCCCCTTTAGAAGTGTTCTCCTTTGCTTCTTATCTCAAAACAATGCATACTGTAATAAGTTTAACAGTTTTAGCTTCCTATTTTAAATAAAAGAAAAATAAAGGAAGATAAGCAGGTTGATTGCTTGGCTTGATTTTTAGATGCTTTATAGATGTCCAATAAAATGTTGTTGAATGACTAACAATTGGCATTGAAACAATATCAGAGGAATGAAAGTTAAAGAAACTGGTGCTGTTCAGTGTACAAAGATAAAGTTTCTATGTCAGCATTTCAAGTATTTGAAATTTAATGTGAAAAGGACATTAGGAATGATTTTTCCTGCATCCAAGGAGGATACATTTAAAAGAAGGAGTTTGACTTATTATAAAAGAAAACAATAAGAAGTATCCCACGGTAGTTTAATTTGTTGGCCTTGATTAAGTAATGTGGTTCACTGACTAAAGGGAATGAAAAAAATACTATTTCTTCTTTGGATATTAGCTGAACTGGTTGCCCTAAAAAGATCTCCTTCAGCATCAGATCTATAAAAATTTAAATATCTTAAGATTTCAGTTAATTTATCCATTCATCCATTAATTCATTCACATTTAATCTTGAATACCTATTTTATTTCTGTAATTGTGCTAGTTACTAATAATTAGAATTGTGGAAGATATGCATTTCTCTTGACCCTTCATAGCTTCCAGTAGAATAGGGAAGACAACATGTAAACAGACATTGTCAGCACCATGTGATAACAACTGTAACTGAGGAAGAAGAGGGAACTATGCAAGCAGAGAGCCAGGCCTGTTAGGCACTAATACTTTTTATCGTAGTACGTAGTGTTCAGGCATAACGACCATGGAAATGTCACAGTCCTCAAAATACTTATGTCAAATATTCTGGGACCAAAGTAAAATTTGTACCATCATCATGTTTAGAGAGTGGTAAGAGGCAGAGCAAAACACCTTTTTGCCATTGAAGTATTTCCCCTGCATGTTACCGTAGTACAGTCATATATTTTTTTTTCATAAATCTCACACTGTCACTCATTATCCTCATTAATAAATTCCTGTTAAATAAATTTATATTAGATCTTGAGAAGTTTGGGGTTTAGGTAGGTAGATGTTTTCTGAGATTCAATTGACTTATGAGATATATACACTTAGAAGTATAAGTACATAAACCAGTTACAAGCCCCAAAGTTTTGAAAAAATTAGCTTTGGAATCTTCTTGTCAAAGAATGAAAAAAGTCCATTTAGCTATTCTGCAACTATTTTACTGGAAAAAAATGCTGCTGAATATAACATAATAGTTCTTTCCAAGTAGTAGAATTCTATATAGTAAGGTAAAAAAGGATTTTGCCCCAAATAGTAACTAGAAGTAGCAAAGTAGCATAACCGTAAGTCTATTTGTTCTGTGCACACTCCTTATATAATTTTCTTCTTACTAGTTTTGGGCTCCATTTCAAAAAAAATGGAGCTGTGTTATACATTTTATAAAGTATAGCCACAGAAGGCTGTATTTACTGCTGTAGGTTGATGTTTTGGTATCAATCTGTGTATTACCTTCTTTTAAAAAATAACTCAATTTTCTTTTGAATATCTGTTCATTTTTGTACTATTTATTTATGGAAACTTTGTTAGGTAGAGCTCACCTGTTATAATAATGTTGTATATTTATTCAGGACACCTTTGTACAGGTGTGTAAGGCAGTTTCCATGAGCCAGGCATATAAACTGTACTGAAAATATGACTTAGGTATTTCTATTCACCTTTTAATATATGCAAACTTGAAGCAAAAAAATTAAGCAAGTTTGCTCAAAGCAATATAGTTTTAATATGTAAGGGAGCTAGGACTCAAATCAGGCAGCAGGATCCTAAGGACTAAACTATGGTATGACCAATCAGAACCTTTCTTTTTCTTAAACGTTAGGAATAAGCTTATGTCCAAATCAAACCAAAGCATTGATAGGTATTTGGCTTCCTGAAAAAAAGATTCATTCTTTCCATACGGACTTGAACCTCTGAATGTGTAAGAGTTTTGTTTCCATCCAGGTACTATGTGGCTGAAGAAATTAAAACTATAGAAGGGTAGGTAACTAAAGTTTAGAAATTACTAGAGAATTTTTGCCACCGTTTGGACCAGGAATCCAGTTGTGCTTTAATCACTGAATGACCTAACAATTGAAAAGTAAATAAGCCAATGCATTTATGCCAGATTTCTCTGTTGTAAGAGTGTCTTAACCAACATGGTTACCAGGTTCACAAATTTCAAAGTTTATTGAAATGCCTTCAAAAACAGAATCTTGGTGCCTTTTGCCATCAGGGAAAACACAACTTCAAAAATTACATCTTGACAACATGGTCACTTCCCTCTTTGAGGAAAAAAAAATGTGTGTGCAGTGTGTGTTTATACACAAACATAATTCATTCATGAGTTTTATGTGTTTTCTGTCGTCTTAGTAAAAACAGCTATGTATGTGTGTATTTTGTTTGTGTGTGTCCATGTTTATACACAAACTTATATTTTCTACTATGGTTCCTGTTTGTTTTCTGTCATACTGGGGAAAATAAAAAGGATCAGGCTCATGCTATTGCTTGTGAACACCAATACTCCTCCCATGCAACCAGGAAATAACATCTTTTCTGAATGATTTACAAAATTAGTGAAGTCCATTAATATGAGGTAAAAGACTGACAATCTTTATTTTGTCATGTAAAAAAGTGTTACATAAAATATAGTTCATAACCACAATTGTTTCTTCTTATTTATACAACACCAGGAAAAACAGGACCAGTAAAGTTGGAATATGCCCTGGAGTTATTTGTTTATTCTGTCATGGAACATTTAATTTAAAGGTCTGTATAACTCAGAGAGAGAGAGACTTCCATGTTTGCTCTCTTTGACTTCTGATATGTCACTCCTGATCTTGACAACAACAAAAAGATCGTGGGCAGACAAAAATAAAATATATCATTCATCATGCTACTTGCCAGGAACCACAAAAAAAAGAATAATTAATTATGGTATCTGATTCCCCTACCTCAGCCCCCTCTTTCCCTTTATGAAATCTAGTAAAAACACAATGTGTTTGCAACAATACAATTAGCTCTTTAATGGAAACATGAGCAAGGTATTTCATCTTTGCATACCCCACACTGCCTCCTCCAGGCCTTGTACAAAGGAGAAGCTCACTAAATGCTATTTGAATTAATATTTGGAAAAATGCATTGGGTTGTTTCACAATTCAGGTTAACAACCCATCACAATGATAGATCTTTGCCTAGGTCTAAAGATTTCATATGGTATAAGATCTATGTATCTGTTATCAACTGTGTATGTGTGTGTGTGTGTGCACATCTATTTAATACATCTATATATCTTAACTTAGAAAGCGATTTTCAACGTGAAAAAATCATATAAAGCAAATAGCTTCTTTGATTATTTTATGTTTCAATTAAAATCTCTAATGGAGTCATCACAACTGTTCACCATTTGCTTTTCTCTAGCAAGTAAACTATCTTATATAAGTGGAGGTGATCTCATTATTCCATTATACTTACATTTCTATATTCTGTTACCTAGTCACAAGAAAATTTTACCTAATTCTTATATTTTTTTCTATTGTGCCAAAGGGAAGTCTAATTATTTTATTTAACAGGTACTTAATGACAATCCAGATTTTTTTTTTTTTTATTACGATTCAGGCTGTTCCCCTGATGGTTTCTCGCAAGGGATAACACAGACATCCAGACACAGCATTTCCATCTCTACCACAGTTTGTGAGGGTATTAACTACCCACTGTGGACACAGTACAGGAGACCTTTGACCATAATTCAGAGTCAAATTTCCAAACTTGAAATCAAGGAAAATGGGCATTGTATCAGCTTCACACAGGAAGGAGCAACACCTACTGGAAACACACATGATTGTATGTCAGTTGATATGAATTCTAGTCTTAATTCTAGCACTGACTCAGTAGTGACCACATGCAAATCCCTGTGTTTGTTAAGCAATGAATATCAGACCAGTGGCCAGCGATTCTGCTGTATGAATCCTGCATTCATTCATAGGATGGGAAAAATAACTTTAGAGATCCTTTCCCCACACTATTTTAAAATTCAAATCCTGAATCCTTTCAGCTGTAAAATTCTGATAATATTTTCTTATTGCTTGTGCAAGGATTTGTTTCAAGATTCAAATGAGATGATGGATATGAAATTACTCTAAGAACTATAAAATACAGGCTTTTTTTTGACTATGACTATAAATTGACAACAAAAATAATTGTTAAAAGAATGAATGAAGATAATCACAATACTTTATGTCTTTGATTTGTGTGACAGTCAAATATTTTCAAGACAATACAATTAAGTATTAACTGTACAGCACTTAACTGCATTAAACCAAGTTACTGAGTCAAGTGGAGCTATGCCTGAGTCTGCTTGTTTGTGCAATCAGGCTTAAGCTAATGTCTGTAGGAATTTCCACCCATATGTTAGGCAATGGCCTGGAGTAAAACATGCTTAGAATCAGTGTTCTTTACCAGGTTCTTTGCCGTAATGCTTTCTAGAACAGCTGGAATATGTTTCCAAGTGTATATAATAGCACCTCAATGGCTGTCGTGCCGTGATTTAGAGATTTTAAATTCATTCCCATGTTTAATTCATCATAAAACTCTCTTCTGACATTTTAATATGCATTTTTTAAAAAATGATGCCTATTAAAAGTTGCCTCTTTTGATATATCTTTTGATGGCTTTCAATAACAAAGCCAGTGTTGGAGATTTTTTTGATTTTTTTTTAATATATGAGGAAGGCACAGCAAAATGAGGACTGTAGACAGCAGGAATAGCTATCTCAATGGTAGGACACCAGAGGCCTATGAGGGAAGATGAGAATACTAGGAGGTGAAAATCCAAATTTGAAATCCAGTTTCTCTAAACTATGGACAACCTATGTAAGCTGAGATAGAAAATAACTGAATAGTATTCTGTGGTATACATATACCACATTTTATTAATCTACTCTATTCAACTACAAAAAACAATGGTGAACTAGCACCTCTTATATTATCTTGGATAGAGCTTGACCCCATCCTTCGAAGTGAGGTATCACAAGAATGGAAAAACAAACACCACATGTAGTCGCCATCAAATTGGTACTAGCTGATCAACACTAAGGTGCTCACATGGTAGTAATATTCATTAGGTGACAGTCAGGTGGGAGGGGGAACAAAGGGTGGGTAAACTCATAACTAATGGATGCAGAGTGCACTGCATGGGGGAAGGGCATGCTTGTAGCCCTGGCTTGGGTGAGACAAAGGCATTATATGTAACCAAAATGTTTGCACCCCCATAATATTCTGAAATTAAAAAGAAACAAGCATTAAAATATTTATATACAAATTATATTTGTCTGTAAAGATATAAATATATCCTGTGTAATACTCATAAAAAAAGAAAGTAACTGAATTCCTAACTTCAATTTAAATTAATAGGGGCTTATCTGTCATAACAAAACTAGAAGTCCCAAGGAGACCATCCAGGGTTAGGGCAGCGTTGAATGAGTTCATTCAAGAACCATGTTATTTCCATCTGTGTGTTCCTTCATTCTAGAAGTAGTAGTTTTGCATTGAGTGATTCTCACTTCACGGTTTTTGACATTGCTTCAGATGCTTGTTTCATCTGTAAGTATATCTTTTTATTTTTTCATAGCAGAACGAAGTAAGTATGGCAAAAGGGCAACACGGTTTATTCTAGGAAGAGGTTATAGGTTTATATCAGATGAGAATCCCTTCCTAGCTAATTTATTCATATTTCTTATTGGCCAGAACTAGGTAAAGGCATGTCCTTAGAACAAACTTGGTCAAGATAATAAGCTTTCTAAAAATAGTATGGATTAATGATTCTTTGAGTGTGGGGGCCCAGAAATCTGTTTTTTAACCAGTTCTCCAAGTGACTCTCAGCTTGAAAAAATTGGAGAACCAAACATCTAATGGTTTGAAATGACTTTCCTAAGTGAAGGACACATTTGTCATGATATAAATAAGCCAGAGATATGACAACAAGAAAGCAAACTGTGTGTTTGGGTTAGGGGGGTGGCTATTGGGAACCCAGTTCCAAAGCACTCTTAGGAATGCACCTAAACTCTTTAAAAAGTTTGGTTTTCTCTTATTTATTATGGGATTAATTCTACCTGCGTGTCTGTCACATTAAAAGAGCAAATAGAAATAATATAATGGAAGAATAGTCAATATTAACATGGAACCGATGAAACAGGAAACAACAAACAAACAAGCAAAGAAAAGAACATGATTTGCTATTACAGTAGGGATGTGAAATTGAAATTGAGAGATCAAGGTGAAAAAATAAGCGTGTGGGTAGTCAGATGTTAAAGGTATATAGGAAATGTAATTTTTGTTGTTGTTGACTAAGGAGTACATCTTTCAGCCTAGACATCATTTAGAATATAACTCTGCTCTACAATACAGTGGTACAATAAATATTGTGAATCAACCCAGAATCAGGAGAAAGCAATTAAATTATAGAGAGAAACATTTTCCTGAATGAACAGCTAGGGCAAAGCACTTTGCTAAATTAATTGAGGAAGCAGACATCCACAGAAATTAGTTGATTGATTATTAACGTTGAAAAGGGACATTTATAAATTGCAGTAGAGACTACAAATAAATTTCTCATAGTGATAAAGGCTTTTTAAAAAATGACCAATGAAGACACAGATGGTATGGGAAAAACAAAATCATGGAGCATAAAAAGATGACAAAGAACGTAGACAAAGGAAATGAGACCACATTGTACCTCTGTAGGCCATATTGCCCCCAAATTTCCATTAGCTCTTTAGTGAGAAGGAATTAACCTTTAATATCATTTTAGATAATAGTAAAATGTTCAGTTTTTATAATTAAGCAATATTGGGGGCATAGTGAACTTTGTCTCATTCTCATTATGAAGTGTAAGTTAAGACATTCTCAAGTAATGATTTTGTTAGTTATAATACCTTGAATTCTGTCCCCCAGACAGCATAGGCCCTAAATAGTGAGAGAAGCATAGGTGAATATTAAGTCAAAATGCAAGTGTCCAAAAGGGTTAAACAAAGAAGAACATCATACCTTTACCCATAACAGAATGTTCCTTCAACAAGAATTGTTTCTGAGTAGATTTGCCATAGGTACAGAAGTACTTAGTGAATTTTTAAAAAGTACATAAGAGATAAATGATTAATATTATTTTAAAACACCATGAAGTGCTAGTGTAGAGAGCAAAGGGAATGCATTTGTGATATTTTGTGTCTTGCGTCATGCAAAAATAATATATATATATCTCCACATGGATAAGTGTATTTCTAATTATTTTAGTCAGAAAAGAAGGTTTATACCTGATCAGCTCGGTAACCAGCAGGAAAAGAAATTCTCAGACACTGTGATACTGGATTTATTTTGTGCCTGACTAGACTAATTTGTCACAGAAAATCAGTTTGGTCACCAAAGAGAAACAGGGCATGTCTAAGAATAACTCAAAATATATTTGTTCTTCAGAATGTATACCTGTCAAGTGGGATATTCTTTGTAGTCAGCCCATTGTTCCTCTGACTTAAATTCTTTCAACAGTGTAACAAAAATGCAGTAATTTTTAAAATGGCATTTTAAGTGAAGCTATTTATTTATACTTTACACTATATTATTATGTTTCAAAACCAAAATGAATCATGATATAAAATGCAGTATGTTTCTGTGAAAAAAGATGCATTGAATACAATACAATTTTATGGATAGAAAGGTACAGAATTCTGCACTGTATAAATATGAGCAATACATAGGAGCAAGTTACAGTAGAAAAAGCATCAACCTTCCCTCCATCTCTCTCTATATGAACTTATATATATATATGTATATTTAAGTTTTCTTTACTCATCAGGTGATGGGTACATAAGGTGATTCTATATCATTGCAATTCTGAATTGTGCTGCAATAAACATTCAATGCAATTCCCATCAAAATACTAACATCATTTTATAGAACTAGAAAAGACAATCCCAAATTTCATATGGAATCTAAAAAGATCCTGAATATCTTTTTAGGGTGCAAGTGCTTTTTGATATGATAACTTCTTTTCCTTTGGGAAGATATCCAGTAGTGGGATTGCTGTATCAAATGATAGGTCTACTTTTAGTTCTTTGAGGAATCTCCAAACTGTTTTCCGTAGAGATTATGGTAATTTACATTCCCACCAATAGTGTATAAGTGTTGCCCTTTCACTGCATCCGTGCCAACATCTGTTGTTTTTTGACATTATAAGAATCGCCGTTCTGACATGGGCAAGTTGGTTTCTCATTGTGGTTTTAATTTGCATTTCCCTGATGATTAGTAATGTTGAACTTTTTTAAATGTATTTGTTGAATATTTGTCTATCTTCTTTTGAAAAAAAAAACTGTTATTTTGCCCACTTTTTGATTGGTTTTTTTTTTTATTATTATTTTTCCATGCTGATTTGCTTGAGTTCTTTGAAGATTTTGAATATTAGTCTTTTTCAGATATATGGTTGGTGAATATTTTCTCCCATTCTATAGGTTGTTTCTTTACTCTGTTGATTATTTCCTTTGCTGTGCAGAAATGTTTTAGTTTAAGTCCAATTTATTTATGTTGTTGCTATATTTGCTTCTGGGGTCTTAGTCATAAATTTTTTAGCTTGGCCAATGTCCAGAAGAGTTTTTCCTATGTTTTCTGCTAGAAGGTTTATGATGTCAGATTTTACATTTAATTCTTTAATCCATCTTGAGTTAATGTTTGTACATGGTGAGAGATAAGGATCCAGTTTCATTTTTCTGCATGATTCTCTGCAATTTTCAGAGAACCATTTATTACATACAGTGTTCTTTTCCCAGTGCATAGTTTTTATCTGCTTTGTTGAAAATCAGTTGGTGGTAGCTATAAGGTTTTATTACTGGGCTCCCTATTCTGTTCCATTGATCTATTTGTCTGTCTTTATACCAATACTATGCTGTTTTGGGTACTATAGCTTTGTAGCACAATTTGAAGACTGGCAATGTGATGCCTCAAGATATGTTCTTTTGCTTAGGATTTCTTTGGATATTCAGGATCTTTTTAGATTCCATATGAAATTTGGGATTGTCTTTTCTAGTTCTATAAAATGATGTTAGTATTTTGATGGGAATTGCATTGAATCTGTAAATCACTTTGGGCAGTGTGGACATTTTAATAATGTTGATTCTTGCAATCCATAAGCATGAGACATTTTTTCCATTTGTTGTGTCATCTTTGACTTCTTTCATTAATTTTTTTTTTTTTTTGAGACAGAGTCTCACTCTTGTGCCTGGGCTAGAGTGCTGTGGCATCAGCCTAGCTCACAGAAACCTCAAACTCCTGGGCTCAAGCGATCCTCCTGCCTCAGCCTACTGGGTAGCTGGGACTACAGGCACGCACCATGGTGCCCAGCTAATTTTTTCTATTTTTAGTTGTTTGGCTAATTTCTTTCTATTTATAGTAGAGACAGGGTCTCGCTCTTGCTCAGGCTGGTCTTGAACTCCTGAGCTCAAGCAATCTTCCCTCCTCGGCCCCCCAAAATGCTAGGATTATAGGCATGAGCCACCATGCCTGGCCTCATTAGTGTTTTATAACTCTCCTTGTACAGATCTTTCACCTCCTTGGTTAAGTATATTTCTGGCTATTTTGTTTTCTTTGCAGCTGTTGTAAATTGCATTGAGTTCTTGATTTGACTCTCAGTTTGACTGCTATTAGTGTATAGAAATACTACTCATTTGTGTACTTTAATTTGTAATCTGAAAATTTTCTACATTTATCAATTCTAGGAGTCTTTTGGAGGAATCTTTAGGATTTTCTAAATATAAGATACTGTCATTAGTAAACAGGGAATTTTGACTTCCTCTTTTCTGATTTAGATGCCTGTTCTTTCTTTCTCTTGCCTGATTGCTGTTGATAGGATTTCCAGCATTATGTTGAATAATAGTGGTGACAGTAGGCATCCTTGTATTGTCCCAGTTCTTTGAATGAATGTTTTCAACTTTTTCCCATTCAGTATGATGTTGGCTGTGGGTTTGTCTTATATGGTTTTATTATTTTGAGTGATGTTCTTTCTATGCCCAGTTTGTTGAGGGTTTTTATTAATTATGGGTGTGGGATTTTCTCAAATGCTTTTTCTGCCTCTATGAAGATGATCATATGATTTTTTGTTTTTAATTCTGTTTATGCGATGAGTCTCCTATATTGGTTTGTACAAATTGAGTCATCCTTGTGTCCCTGTGATTTAATCCAATTTATCATGGTGAATTGTCTTTTTGATGTGCTATTGGATACAGTTTGCTAGTATTTTGTTGAGGATTGTTACGTCTATGTTTATGAAATTGGTCTGTGTTTATTTTTTTAATTTTTTTTTCTTTCAGCACATTATGGGGGGTACAAATGTTCAAGTTACTTATATTGCCCTTGCCCCACCTGAATCAGAGCTTCAAGCATGTCCATCCCTAGTGTTTATTTTTTGTTGTTGTTCTGCCCTTTCCTGGCTTTGATATCAGGGTTATATTGCCACTGTAGAATTAGTTATGGAGCATTCTGTCCTTCTCAATAATCTTTCAGCAGCAGGGTGTTTAATTTTCATTGTTTATGTACTTTTGAGAGTTCCTCTTGGAATTGATTTCTAGTTTTAATCCATTGTAGTCTGAGAAGCTATGTTATTATTTCAATTTTTTAAAATTTGTTGAGATTTGTTTTGTGGCTTAACATATGATCTGTCTTGGAAAATGTTTCATGTGCTGATGAGAAGAATGTATATTCTACAGTTTTGGGATAGAATGTTCTATAAATGTCCATTAGATCCATTTATTCTAGAGTGCCATTTAAGCCCAATATGTGTTGATTTTCTGCCTGGATGACGTGTATAATTCTGTCAGTGAAGTGTTGAAATCCCCAGCTATTATGATGTTATTGTTTATGTCTTTCCTTAAGTCTGGTGTTATTTGTTTTATGAATTTGGAATCTCCTCTATTGGGTGCATATATATTTAGAATTTTTGTATCTTCTTGTTGAATCAATCCCTTTATAATTAAATAATGACCACTTGTGTCTTTTATTTAACTATTATTGCTTAAAGTATATTTTATCTGATATAAGAATGGCTATTCTTGCTTGCTTGTGATTTTCATTTCTGTGGAATATTTTTTCCACCCATTTATCTTGAGTCTGTGATAATCTTTACAGGTTAAGTGGGTTTTTGGAGATAGCATATATTTGCATTGTTCTTTTTTTAATCCATTCTGCCATTCTGCTTGTCTGTCAAGATGACAAAGTGGTCTAAGGCCAGACTCAAGCTTTCACTTCCCAAAAGACACTGTTGTAAAAGATATAGAAAGATGTATGTTCAACCACAAAGGATAGTGCATTATCCCAAGGTTTCATTCACCCCTAGGCACAAGGTGATATTTAAATAGAAGCTATTAAGAGGCCTGAAAGGAAAAGTGCCCTGTGTTAAGTACAACCTTAAGGAGTGATCTTATTTAATTCAGGAACAACCAGTCAGAGGTAATTTTTCAGAGAGGAAATAAAGGCTCTGATTTCATTTTCTTCCCCTCTCCCCTAATATTCTGCCATGGCCCCCCAGTGGCTTTAGCGAATGGGAAGCAAGAGGATAAAGGAGTCCCATTGATGAACTCCATATCTATCAGTCTCAATGTGGGTGGTGTGAGTGGAGAAATAGGAAGCATAGAGAAGATTGGAAAAGAGTGGACATTGGATCTGGTTGAGCATAAGGAAGATATTTTTCTCTATTGGTTTTGTTTGCTTTTAAATGAAATTATTGGAACTGTATCCAAAAATATCCATGATACATCAAATTGCTATCTGCTTTTTTAAAAATCATCTTTGTATATAGATTATTCTATTATATATTGTTTTACCTTGAGAAATACTGGATATATTTATTCTATGTAATATTATTTCAAACCCAAACCTATGAGTTCCAAATAATTTAAAACTACTATGAATGCATAAATGAAAACTTCCTGTAGATACATGGTATATCTACCCCATGCTTTGTGATGCACACACACACATCATATATATTAATAATATCACAAACATACACATGTACTTGAAATAACCACTTTATTTCTGTGACTTTAATAATAATGGGTACTAATTCTTATACAATCACTTTATATAAATCTACATAGCAAATTGCCTAAGAGCGTAGGCTCTGGATTCAGATTACCTGGATCCAATTTTAGCTTTGCCACTTGTTACCTGTGTGTTCAAGGTACTCACCATTTCCAAACCTCAGGTACCTTATATATGAATTGAGCATTTTTAAAATTCTGATTGATTTTGGGTAGAAAATTGGATGACATGAAATACTGCAGGCAAAGAGCTTAACATGGTTCAGTTCAAGAGATGCTAGATTAAGTAGCATAGTAGTAGTCCTCTTCCTCACACTGCTCCTTCTACTTCTACTGCTAATATTACTACTGTTTTATGTGAGAAAAGGAGCTAAAAGTTTTGGAAATGTGTGTTGATTCTAACTCTATCATTTAAAACAGTTACTTAAAAGTTAGGTGAGACAATAAATGTCATTTTCTTTCCCTATTTGATTTTAATGACGTATGACATGCAGTTAAAATAGAATAATGTAGGAATTTCTCATATTGGTCTGCAAATGAAAATGTAGCAGCTTCAAATGGAATACATCAACTAAAATACTTTCAATTTCTCTTAAATTTTGCATGCCTTAAAAGTGGGGAAAATGTATTCATTGGTCACATTGTACATTCATTTGTCTGCTCCCTGAAATTCCCAAAGGCAATCTAAACATAAATATTTGGTTAAAGCTAAGATAAGCATCTCCTTCACCAGGGAATTTTTTTTTTTTTATTGGGGGAAAACTACAAAGCATTTACAGTACAATGTTTACAGTCACAATTTGTAGTGAGCTGACCTCCCAAAACATATCACCACTCAAGTTGACCCATCTTGCCACATTCAAAAATCCACTGTGTCACAGTAGTCCATAGAGCACACACATAGTGCTCCAACTGTGTCTACGTACAACCAACACTCCATTTTAAGTGCACAATTAAATGATTTTCAGTGAATTTACCGAGGTGTACAGTCAATCACATGAATCAGTTTTCGAGGAATTCCTTTCCCCTATTGAGACACCCAATTCCGCTCCCCAACTACTCCCCAAGCATATCCCACCCCTCCACAGTGACCCCCCACGTCGCTCAGCCTTGGGTCTACCCCCCACCCGCCAATTCCCCAGTGTTCACTCCCACCCTTTGAGCACCATAGTGTTAATCAG
>CAUYRT010079770.1:0-43252 GCA_963574885.1 Lepilemur ruficaudatus | reverse complement strand
ATATTTACTGTTCATTAAGTGGAAGTGGATCATCATAAAAATCTTCGTCCTTGTCTTCACATTGCATAAGCTGAGAAGGAAGAGGAAGAGGAGATATGTTGATCTTTCTGTCTCAGAAATGACAGGGGCAGAAGAAAATCTGTATAAGTGGACCTGCACAGTTTAAGCCCATGTTGTTCAAGGGTCAGTTGTAACTCTGTAACGTCTGTACTTTGTCATGTGTGGCCGGTGAAGTTTCTACACAAGTAGCTTAATGGTCAGCTAATGATTGGACCGAGATTTCCTTAAATGCCTGTAACCAGAAAGTCTCTCGGTTTTTGCAGAAGGGTCCCATGTGCATGTT
Organism: Lepilemur ruficaudatus; assembly: GCA_963574885.1. Classification (NCBI taxonomy): domain Eukaryota; kingdom Metazoa; phylum Chordata; class Mammalia; order Primates; family Lepilemuridae; genus Lepilemur; species Lepilemur ruficaudatus. The sequence goes on along the minus strand of CAUYRT010079770.1, from coordinate 42,909 downwards.
GGAGGAGCATGCCATTGATGGATGCTCAGTCAGGTAGCTTACAACCCCAATTTTTTATTTTTTAAGAGATAGGGTTTTACTCTGTTGCTCAGGTTGTAGTGCGGTAGCCTGCAATGTGATCACAGCTCACTACAGCTTTGCACTCCTGAGCACAAGGGATCTTCCCGCCTCAGCCTCCTGAGTAGCTAGCACTGTAGTCATGCACCACCATGCCTGGATAATTTTTTAAAATTTTTTTGTAGAGATGGGATTTCGCCATGTTTCCTAGGCTGGTCTCAAACTCCTGGCCTCAAGCAATCCTCCCACCTCAGCCTCCCAAAGTGCTGTGATTACAGGCATGAGCCACCAAACCTGGCCTACAATTCCACTTTTGCCTTTACTTCCTGTTTGTGCATTGTCTCATCATGTTTAGCCAGAGGTGAGAGCATAGTGCCTGCTCAGCTACTTACTGAGCATGTACACAACCTGAACACACACACACAGCCCTAGGCATGCATGTGACTTCTAGACTTGTAGGGACTATGTCCGTGTTTTTCAAAGCCCCCAGTGGATATCACATTCCCTACCTTTTCTATTTAAGCTTTTGGGTTTGCTTATTGTTTGCCCCAGCTGTTACTCACAGCCTCAGGCAGCCATGATGTTAAACAATTGCAGCTGATTATTTTTGACAAATATCCTTGGGCAAAAGACTGTTCTCACTGGTAAAGGCCAGGTCAGGTTAAATAAGCAAGCTGTGTGAATTGAGTCTTCCTTGGAACCACCAGACAGGTCAAAAAATGACAGTTTTCTAGAAATGACAGATTTGAGGGAGCCCCAGCCCTATTGTGCCCCCTCCAGTGGCTACCAGGCTGCTGGTTTCACTGTGATTCAAGGCTGCTGTTTTTCAAGGCTACTGTGGAGCTAGGGCGTGGGAGGTGAGAATTGGGTAGGTTAAAAACACTGCTGTTCTTACCAAAATTCATCTGTTTTTCTTGAATAAACACTCCCCAGCTTGCTCCCAGCCTTTAGTTAATTTCCAGAGTTCTAAAAGAGACCCTGACAATTTTTATAAGTGCTCTCCTTGTTTTTATGGAGGAGATGATTTTCAGAGGCTTTTATTCCACAGTTCCCACTGATGTCAGTAAAAATTACTTATGCCTGGAAATGGGCTTTTTATCTGTCAGGACATTAGCATGTGGAGTTGAAACACTTTTACTTAATTTTTGTGTTCCATGTCAAAGGTGTACATCTACCTTCATAAAGCTTTTGAGGAGAAACTTATGTCATCCGCAGGTTATTGACAGCAAACAGTCACTATTAATTGAGTCACCATCACAGAAAGCATATAGATTTACAGATTGAAATGTATACTTCATTAGATCCTTACAGCTCTGGATACTACACATGAAATAATATGGCATACGTAGACTAAATCTTGCCTATGACATTTTTGCTTCTCTCCCTTTTAAAAATTACTTTATTAAGAACCAAATCAAGGCTGGGCACAGTGGCTCACGCCTGTAATCCTAGCACTCTGGGAGGCCGAGGCAGGAGGATTGTTCGAAGTCAGGAGTTCAGACCAGCCTGAACAAGAGCGAAACCCTGTCTCTACTAAAAATAGAAAGAAATTAATTGGACAACTAAAAATATATAGAAAAAATTAGCCAGCATGGTGATGCATGCCTGTAGTCCCAGCTACTTGGGAGGCTGAGACAGGAGGATCTCTTGAGCCCAGGAGTTTGAGGTTGCTGTGAGCTAGGCTGATGCCACGGCACTCTAGCCTGGGCAACAGAGCAAGACTCTGTCTCCAAAGAGAAAAAGAACTAAATCAAATATTATGCTGTTATTTATATTCTAATAGATTATTCAAGTTCCACAATCACTGTGTAACATGTAGTTGAAGCTGCTGTTGGTTTAGATTCATTAAAAAAGTTTTGATTTTGTAATAGATGATGTCCCTTCACTATGCCATGTCCCATCATCTGTATGGTCTGCTAAAATCAGTGCACAATCAATCAATTAGGCATTTGTTAATCAGAAAGAATATGTTTGCTTTTGATGCTGCTTTACTAAATTAAAAGATTGATCATACTTGAAATTAATAGCTATAGCCTCTAGAATTTTTAATAAGCCACTGGAAAATATTAGTATTTCAGGAATATTCATTTCATGAAGTAAAGATTCATATTGAAATCTACAGGACATTGTTTTTCTGTCATGGAAGTAAACATGGATTTTTTAGAGTGCATCAATTTTATTACCAATATATTTATTATATCTTTATAGTGTTTTTATTCTGTTGTCCTTCCAACTGAGTGGGTCGTTATTGTATTGAAGTGTTCACCAAAGTAGAAGATTTCAATCTGAATCAGTTTTGCCATTAACCTGGCAAATTAGCTGAATCTTGATCACTCTATTCACATCTAACTCTTTCTGAAAGGGGAATACCATTTTGAAAGGTTTAAGCTGAATGAGGTAGATTTTTAATTTTCCACTTGATCTCTAATTCTGAGTCTTCCAAAATCTTTTCAAACTCCTTTTTTACTTGATGTAATCTGGAATTTAAAAGAACAAAATTGCATGTCAGAAAACTGCAGTGCCATTTCATCATCTGGTATTTGGTGTGAAATAATCCTCTCAACACTTGCTTCCACAGCAGTGTATCCTTTATATAACCCTGTGTCAGAGAGGCCTGAACACCAAGGACTTCTGTTTCTGTAGCGAGCTGAGGGACTCACTCGCTTGACTTGAGTCCTCCACCCAACACCTAAGAAGAAACATTTCTTTTGGATAGCGTGGCTTTCCTCACTTGGAAGTGCTTTTCATGCTGCAAATAATACAGTGTAAAAAACAAATTTACAAAAAATTAACTCTCAAAGATCTCTCTATTATTCAAGGACTGATTATTGTGTAGACAGACTCTTCTTGTTTCCCACCCGTGGCCCTGGAGCTGGACTAGTCATCATTTTGGTGGCCAGGTTCATGAGGCCTCAGACACAGCCCTTTGGTAGTCACTCCCCATCACCCAGGCTTGGGACACTCTCTTGGCTCTTTGTGAGCCTTTCTAAATTTCCCAGGTACGTTCTCAGTTTTATCCATGGAAATCTATCAGCTTCTTTTTATGTTTCTTCTTCCCAAAGAATAAAAATATCCTTCAGATTTTTTGAAAACAGTTTTAAAAGGAAAACCAGATACATAATAACTTATTTTTATTTCTTTCTTGCTGTTCCACCAGCCTACCCCACTTTCACCTTTATTCATTCCTTCAAAGTCAGGTGCATTTCCTGCTTGGAACACGGATTATCATTGAGTTAATCCATGACCCTCAATGTTTATCTTGTGGACCTCCCTCCTCTTCTCTTAGGCAAGTATGCTTGATTTTAGAACTCAAAGAGAGTCCGTAAAAACAGAACTGAGTGTTGCTGATTATTTGATATCAGGGCCCGTCTTTGATATAGCCCTGGACGTGCAGCTGATTGGTAGGGAGCACTGGACAGACTCTCACATATCTGTGGGTTTTGATGTTTTCACATATCAGCTGGGGCATATTAGCAGTTACCCTATACAAAGACTATTGGATAATATATCAATAGTGCTTTGTGAGATGCTATGTAAATTTAACATGTTATATAATAGAGTAGCATCATTTAGCCTATAATAGAATAACAATGGTCAGACAATGAATTGATATATGTAGAATGCTTAGAACAGTGCCTGGCACCTAGAAGGTGCTCAGTAGTTATTAGCTATTATTATTATTGGGATTTTGGAATTTTACCTTAAAAATGGTGTGTTAGATCTGAAAATACAGAACTTGTTCTATATTTTCCTGTTTAAAGGTATCTTTTTGATCAACTATTTCTAATTTTTATGTATTTTCTCATCAGAAATCTCATGATTCATAGCACAAACCAAAGTCTACAGGGCCTGTAGGGAGGGAGAAAGCTAGACAGTGAGAAAATGGAGCAGGACCTGTGGGGAAGTGTGAGACTTCCCAAAGGCTGCAGAGGGAAGGGTGGCTTATGGTGCCAGTCGCCGCCTGCAGACATTAGAGGCATGCTCATGTTCACTGATTCTCTGCTTCAGCTGCTGCAATCTTGGTGCCCTAACATAGGGTATGTGTTCATAAGCAATGTAGGTCATCATTTCTAACTACCTATAAAAAATGTTTAAGAAATTATTACCCATTCCACTAAGTGAAGTATTCCAAGAATGGATAAACAAGCACCACATGTACTCACGAGCAAATTGGTTTCACTGATCAACACCTAAGTGGACATACAGGAATAACATTTATTGGGTATCGGGCAGGTGGGAGGGGGGAGGAGGGGATGAGTATATACATACATAATGAGTGCAATGCATACCATCTGGGGGATGGACACTCTTGAATCTCAGACTCCAGGGTGGGAAGGGGGGAAGGTAACACACGTAACCTAAACATTTGTAGCCCCATAATATGCTGAAATTAAAAAAAAAAAAGATAGAATAGAATAAGAAAAAAATAAGAGTAAATTTAGAGAGGGCACTAATAGGCATTTAGAATTTAGTTTGTTCATTTTTTTGGTTATAGCAACTATATAGTACTTTTAAATTTAAAAAATATTAATAAAAATTTAAAAAAAAGGGGGGGAAAGAAATTATAACAGAAAATATAAAGCCATGCAGTATTATATAGAAAATGCTTACATTGAAGCCTTTATTAGCAACATGTCTGTATTAGTTAAGGAAAATCTGAATAGGATATAACAAAGAGGCCCCAGTGGCTTATAGAAGTCTACTTCTGTCTGATAATAACAACGCGGAGATGGGTGGTCCAAGGTGGCTCTTCTTTGCCCTGCTATCACGTTTGCATCCCCAGCCAGCAGAATGGGAAAAGGCAATGGAAGGACATACCCATTTCTTCTATTGGTGTGACCCAAAAGTGACCAATCTATTCTGCTTATATCCCTTTGCCCCAACTTAGTTACATGGCCATATGGGAAATTAATCTCTAGGTTGTTGGCTATGGGTCTAGTTAACGTTTGAGAATTTTATTACTGAAGCAGGAAGAGAAAAAGGATATTAGTAGGCAATCAGCAGTCTTTGTCACCACTTCACATTGGATGAGGAAAATGAAAAGAACATTGTGTTGCTTTTCTCTCATGATAATGATAAATATTTGGTTGTTCAATGATTTTTCTTGATTCTCAGGCATACTTTAATGTTTGAGAAATCAGAGTTATGTCCTACAATTAATATATAGCATTAAAATTGTAATGTTTCTGTTTGTTAATTTTTCCTTCTTGAAAGGCTGTTATTGAGTTGATGGTGTGGCATGGCTTCAAAACAAGAAGGCAATTTTTTGCAGTATGTTAATATGCATATTTATATTACATGCATGTATCTGCCTTGAAAAAAGTCCATTTGTTTATAATTGGAGCTAATTGGGAGGAAAAATACGAAATTAGAGCTAGATCTTTTGGCCATCTAGCCAACTATGAACCCACTGACTGACCAGTTATTGATAGTTTCCATCATGCAGGTGGCAGATATCCTGCATTATTAATAGATATCACTGCTGCAATTACCCAGATTCAGTTTGGGTTTCAGATTGCCTAATTTTACCACCTAGACTGTGCTTTTCTTGTGTATTCATCTTCAGACAAGTTCATCACTTTGCATTTAGTAGTCCTTTTTTGAAACTCTTATCTGTGATATGCTCTGATATATAATTTATGTTGCTAATAATTGTATTTTATTTTACTGCATTAGGTAACTGAACTCATTATATATATAGTACATATGTGTACTATATACATGTTTATTATATATTTCATTCACATGTCATTGCATAAATAACATCTAATCAAAAACATAAGTTCTTTTCCAAGATGTGTGAATATAAAATGATTTTAAGCAACAAGTATTATTATTATTATAGTAGAAATAGTACCTTTGACTTAGTCATTTCATATTTAAAAAGTTGCTAGATATTCTGTAGATCTTCAATCACACATTTGAAAAAAATTGCTAAACATGGATTAAATGAATGCTTCCCCTGGAAGTTAATCATTTTAAGGTATAAATATTTAAAGGGATATTTGGCTAAAACCAAAATACCTAAGAGTATTTGATTCACTATTTCACTTGTTCTCTAAAGGGCCAGGATTCTTGGAGTTGTTGTACTTTATAGCACTCTTACCTAGGTTATTGCTACTCCAATTCTGTTGTTTGCATTAAGGTTCACTTTTGATGTTGTATGTTCTGTGGGTTTTGACAGAGGTATAACGCCATGTCCCTACCATTATGGTATCAGACTGAAAAGTTTCACTGCCCTGAAAATTCCCTTTGTTCCACCTGTTATCTCTGCCTTCTCTCAAGCCCCAGACAACTAACTAATCTTTCTACTATCTCCAGAGTTTTGCCTTTTCCAGTATGTCATATAGTTGAAATCATACAGTATGTTGCCTTTTCTGATTGGCTTCTTTCACTTAGTAATATGCATTTAAGTTTCCTCCATGACTTTTCATGGCTTGATAGCTCATTTCTTTCTAGTGCTGCATAATATTCCATTGTCTGAATGTATCACAGCTTATTAGTATAGCAGAATTTTTATTTTACAAATATTCACCATTAGATATTAATAAAATGTATTATTAAGTAAAGTAATATTTACAAAGAGGGTAAATAGTACAAAACAGAAAAAACTTCCCAAAATTGAAATCTGCCACTGGAGTTAGAATAGATGAATCCTTCTGTTCCTTTGTTCCTGACAACTGGACCACAGCTCCTGACCTCCATCCAGATCTCATACATGGTGCCAGCCTCTACCTCCTTTCCTCCTTTTTTTTTTTTTTTTTTTAAAAAAAAGAAGACACAACATTTTATTTTGGTATAACAAATACTATAAAGTGCATGATGAACCTTTACAAATGTATGCTTGGATGTGACTGCCACCTGATCAAGAACAACATCTCCAGGGTCCCATTTGATTTTCTTATGCCCCTTCCCAGTTAACATGCCCAAGAGGCAACCACTGTTCTGAATTAGAAAATTTTGTCACCATTAATTTTTGCTCATTCTTGAATTTCGTGTAAATGGAATCACACACTGGGTACTCTTTTTTTTTCCTTTTGTCCAACTGAACGTCCATGAGAGCCATCTATGTTGTTGTATGTCTCAGTAATTTGTTTCTATGTTATTGCTGTGGAGTGTTGTGTTGCACCACTTCGTTTACCCATTCTCCTTTTAAATATTAGGTTAATTTACATATTTCAACTATTTTGAATAAAGTTTCTGTGAAAATTCTGTACATGGGTTTTGGTGGACATATGCACTCATTTCTCTTGGATATACCAGAATGGGCATATGTTTGGCTTTAATAAAATTGCCAGTCATTTTTAAAAGTTGCCACTACTCTATTAAGTAAGACTTTGGATGGGAAATAGTAAAGACCCTTTAAAAAAGGTCCCAGAATCATATTCCCCCCAAAGGGGGAAAGTGTTGGGGATTGGCTGTGATTTGTTTTTTTCCAATAGGTAGTGAATATGATGCCTGTTCAAGGGAATGAAATAATTCAGAATATAGGGATTTTATTTACGGTAGATATATGGTGGCAGATTGAATAGTTGAGCCACATGTTCTATTAGAATACATGTTAGTACAATATAGTTAAATCTATAATAAAAAGGCACAAGTTGTATTTAAGAGGGCATTGTTCTGCAAATCTGAAGACCTTGGTTCTAATTCTAATTGTAGCACTATATAACTGGGTGACTCAGGAAAATTATATAACCTCCTTAGATCTTTATGTCTTTGTCTGGAAGTAGAAGTGATGGGAGGAGAGTTTAGTCTGTATGATCTCATAGATTCTTTCCAGTTTCCTCTTCTATGATTTTTAAAATAAGTCACTTAAAGTTACTTAATATGTTTTATTCCTGTGTATGTCTAATTCATAAATTGATGATCTAATTAATTAAATTTCACTGACTCATGGAAGAGAAAATAAGCAGTTACAGACTCAAAGTCATGGGAGTAAGTCTAAAATTTTAGACTGCTAAGATGATACAGGGTTTACTAAACTAAAATTGTATGTTTTTAAAAATAAAATACTAAAAACTTCACTGGCAACTTCTTAGGTTTTGTAATGTGTCACAGATGTGGCTGCTTAGCTACTACGTAATCAGAATCCTAAAGGATATTCCACATATAATATTGCAAAGTTTCAACTTTGGCCTGGGTTTTGTAAAGTCAGCTTGAAACAGCTTCAACTAATGTGTGGCTCTTCAGATCCTACAGTGATTCAGAGCTTCACATGTGGTGAGTGTTTTTCTTAAAGTTACTAGTAGGTGCCACAGTGTAGGAAAAGGGCAGTCAGCTGTTTGTTGTGATTAAAGGTAGACGTTTCCTTTCACAGTCTTGCCATTTCAAAATTTGATTCCTTTATTATAGCCAGATGAGACTGAAGGAGGCTTGATTTTATACTTTTTCTTACTATATAAATATATATCTAGTAATGCAAAATGCTCTTTGAAAATATAAACAGGAAACAGATGTTAGATGTACAGATATATAAAGTTGAGCTATATTTGAGACTACTGGGTTTTCATGTTCCCTTTGGACTATGAGCTAATAATTTTATTACCAAGTGATGAAATATGGTATATTTTCTTTGAAGTGGACTGTGGGAATTTCTCATGTTGCACCACTTTAATGTTCAGTGAAAAATTAACATGAATTTAATAATTTGATAATTGCTGTTTTAGTGACATGAATATTAAAATAGCTATAAAATGGCTCGTGAACGTGGAGGAGTTGTTGTTTTAAGGAACACAGAGCTGTTGTTCGGTCACTAGCATAGTATTTGAGTAGTAACCTCCTTGCATATTGTTTGTCTTAAAAAGGATTTTAATTTCAGGCTTCTATAATTTAGTCCTTCATAATTAGTCTTTCATACTTGCAAATGATGACAAATTATTTTGGGTTAACTGTTCATTAAAAAGTTGTCCTGTATAAAAAGTAAGAGTATAATCTTCAAGTTTAAAACCCAGAAATTTAAGTATAAACTATCTGAAGTCAGGTTTCCCTGGAGGCACATGCCAGGTCATTGATCAAATCAAAATGAAAATTGTATGTCTATAAATATTGAATTTATGGCTTGTTTCACTTAAGCACACTGGCTCTTGGTAAAATTAGCTACTGTTCAACTCAATTCAACAAAAAGTTACCAAACTTTTTATATATGACGTGGTAATGGGATTATTGGAGAGGGATGCTAAACAATAATGTAGAATGTGGTAATTGCCTAGTAGAGATACCAAGTGCTCTAAATGAGAACAGAAGAGAAAAGATTGAATCCCTTGGGTGCATTTGGAAACACAGGAGAAACTGATAATCCGAGTATGGATGTGATTTTAGTAGGCAGGGGTAGCTTGAAGATGGGCAGTTGTGTTCTAGATTGAGAGTAACATTTGAACAAGGGTCTATGCCCATTTGAAGACCCAGACTTATGTTTCAGTTTGTAAGATAAAATTGTGAGACCTGGATAGTCCAAAGTTATGTTCAGGATGTCGATATAGCAAAGTAAGAGACTACTGAGAAGGGTTGGGTAGCATCAGTAACACATGGCAACTGATAGTGGATAAGGATGAGAAATTAGAAATTTTGAAACTGGGTAACTGAGCAGGAGGAGGCTGTAATGTTTTGGCAAGGAAATACTGAGTTCTTTTTTGGGGCGGAGGGTGGGGAGACAGGGTCTTTTGCTGTCAGCCAGGCTAGAGTGCAGTGCCATCATCATAGCTCACTGCAATGTCTAACTCCTGGGTTGAAGCAATTCTCCTGTCTCAGCCCCTCAACTAGCTGGGACAACAGTGTACACCACACCTGGCTAATTTTTGTATTTTTTGTAGAGATGGGGGTCTCACTATTTTGCTTAGGCTGATCTCGATCTCCTGGGCTCAAGAGATGTTCCCACTTCAGCCTCCCAGAGTGCTGTGATTACAGGTGCGAGCCACCATGCCTGGCCTGAGTTCATTTTTGAGCTTCTTATATATTATAGGTGATTATGGGAAATCATTCAATAGCTTATTAAGGAGAAAATAAATCCAACACCCAGACAGGAGTATCCCATTTGTTTTCAGTTTTAATGAGTCATTTTGAATGTGTAATCACTGAACTTCCAAGGGATTGGATTTCCCTTTCTTCATTTCACTCAGACATTCCAGAGTGTTAATTTTACTCAGAGTAGTTTCGTACTTGGTACTATGCTACTTCATCTGGAATGCATTCTCCCACTTCTTGACAACATGAGTCAAGGGACACCCCTTTCAAAATAATTTCCGATTTTTTTCTCAGATGAACTGTGCTATTGGTTAATTCTGTGGAGAGATGATTTAGGGACCTGTGAGGATGGGACAAAAGCAATCATCTAAACATCATATAGAAAATTGTCATTTGTCCCCATCCTCTCCATCCTGGTTCACTTCATATTATCCATTCTCTTAGACTTATCTTTGAAATATTTCTTTTTTTCCCTGTCTTCCATATTCTGAGTCTCTAGTTAATGTTGAAATATTAAGTCAGAGTACTTGATTTGGAAATCACTTCTTCTCACCTAAGATAGAAAAATTCTTAGCATGTAATACAGTGCATTTTATCTCCTTAATCATTATTATTTAGACTCGTGCTTATCTAATTCTTTAGCCACATAAAATAGCGATAATATAATTTATAACACATTTGCTCATTGGAAAGGTTTGATCATTGGAAACACATTGGAGGTGCAAAGCCTGCTCTATTTTTTTTTTTAAATCCTACGAAAATAACCAAATTTAATGTTTGACAGTGATATGTGGCCAAGCATGGTGGCTCACCCCTATAATCCTAGCATTCTGGGGACTCGAGGAGGCTGAGGTGGGAAGATTGCTTGAGCTCAGACATTTGAGACCAGCATGAGCAAGAGCAAGATCCCATCTCTACAAAAAAATAGAAAAATTATCTGGCATGGTGGCACATGCCTGTAGTCCCAGCTACTTGAGAGGCTGAGGCAGGAAGGATCACTTGAGCCCAAGAGTTTGAGGTTGCAGTGAGCTATGATGATAACACTGTACTCTAGCCAGGGCGATAGAGTAAGACTCTGTCTGGAAGAAAGAAATGTGTCAATTTATTGTTTCTGTTATCATTAGGCAGAACCTTGCATAAAGGGTGAGTTATGCAAGTTACAGGAGCTCATCGTGTTTAAAAAAGTAACAGGTTAGAATCTCAGAAAATACTGTAACAAAGTGTTCTTAGACAAGCCAGTTTACCGTGCAGTAACTGGAAGTGCTTTCATTTAAGTTTCAATTAAAAACTGACATGTGATGACACTTTTACCAAGTGAAATCAATTAAAGTAGAACAGAGACAGAATATGTCCTTCTTTGTTGCTTTATTTAAAGAAACATGCCTGTTTATCAGTTTGTACTTAAAATCTGCATTTTCAGTAGCAAAAGACTGCAAAAATCCCATTAATTTATTATCATTAATTTCAAGTAATGTAGTAAGAGCTATTTAATTTAGTTTAAACATTTGAGATGTTTGGAAAAAAACTACACATTTCTGACAAAACTGACCTAAGGAAAATTTTGCAAATTGGCCAAATTAAAATTGTCTTAATACATATGATGTTATATATAATATATCACAGAGTATAATATAGAAAATATATATATATTTTTTATGTCTTGTTTTAGAGAGACTACTCTCCACTGGTTTTTTTTTTTTCTTCTTTACTCCCATAAATAATTTATTAATACCTTCATGCAAATTAGTTTATGATTATAGGCATAGGGAGGACCACAGACAGATCAATCCATAGGAGTGATGCTTTTGTGAGACACATTTGATGGAGCAATGTCAAGGAGACGGTATTTATATTCCAGCTCCACCATTGTGCCATGGACATGGTAATCACTCCTCTGAATCTGAGGTTGAGTTAAGTAGAACGACTTCCTAGATTTGTTCTGAAGTTTAAATGGGATAGAGCGTGACTCAGTATAGTGTCTAGCACATAAAGATGGTAACTGCTATTGGTACTGTTACTGTTACTTCTGCTACTATTATTACTTCATCACTAATAGTACCGTAGTTTCGAAAGGGCTGGGGAGCTTTCTCTGTTCCTCTGTAATCACTCCAATTAAATGACTTCTTATGGTCCGTATTTTTATACTTTTTTTTTTGTAATTGACACATTGTAACTGTATATTTTATAGGGTGAAATTTGATGTTTCTATTCATATATATGTTGTATAATGATCAAATGAGGGTATTTGATACCTGTCACCTCATGCTTTCATCATTCCTCTGTGGTGAGGACATCCAAAAGCCCCTCTTCTAACTATTTTGTAATTATAGTCCATGTTTTTAAGACCTGAGGTCTTAAAAAAACTTGTAAGTCTTCTCTTACATTACAATAAAATTGGCAGGTGGAGAGAATTGCCCATCCCTATTTTTTCCTTCTACTTTCCATCTCTTTTTTATACTCTTTTCAAACAATGACTTTTTTTTCTTTTTATGTCTATTTTTTTCTATTCTGTCATCATCGGTTCAGGGACAGTGTTGCTATACGTACAATAACTTCTTCAGGAATGATTCTAAAATGTTTTGCTGATTCTTATCTCTGATTCTCCTTTGTTTCTTGTTTTCATATTCAGATTTCTTTCTCCTGTTATGCTAATATGGAAGCATTATGAACCCCTTGAGCATAAGTGATGGGGTGATTTGGACCTTGCTTAGAAGAAAGAAAGGTTTTTTTCTTTTTCATTTTTCAAGAAATTGAGCTTAGACTTAACGATGTATTGTCAAGAAATAGTCTTTGAAAATCATTTCACTTTGTCCAAACTCACTAGATAGTACTAGATATAATTTTATAACTTGGTTATTATAAGATGTTAGGAAAAGTGAAGAATTTTTCTTTTAATAATGATTGTCTTTCACAACAACTAGTTTTTCTTAGCCTATTTTTCTCTGTATTTCAAAATTTTAAAAATGCATCACTTTTATAATAGAGAAAAATTCATTTTTTTAAAGCATAGCGTTTTTCGCCATTATTTTATGTGCACTAATTACTTTATCCATCCTTTTTCTAAAGCAATGGAACAGGTTCAGCCTTATAAGATACTATAAGCCCAACCTTCAGATGAACAATTTTCTCTTTAGAACAATTTCAACAAAGAGAGTAGTAATTGGTATATTTAATAAAAGAATAAAGAGGTGGAGAATCATTAAGTGATCCCTAAGTATACTTATTTTTCCCAAATGCACTTTTAAAGAGATATGATATTATTAGACTAAAAAAGCAGAACTGATAAGGCAGGTCACTGGATTATTTTTTAAAATATACAGCCTTTTCAGATACCAAGTATGTTATGTGTATCAGAAATAAAATCGGACCCAGTTAGAATTTTAAGAGTTTGACATGCGTACAAAAGAACCGTTCGTGAACTGGGAGACCTCAAACCAAAAGATGGCGCGAAGTTCCAGTTTTACCGCGGCTACCGCACAGTTTACAGACCATAAAGGAGGAAGTATTTGACGTTTTTCCTGACTGGCTGTCATATATTTTTTAAGGCAAACAGAGGTGTGTAAACTGAATTGTCATAGCTGAGTGGTTTAATTTCAGAGTCATCAGGACAAAAAGCTTATGTGTGTGTTTTGTGTAGGCTTATTATTTAGGAGAAATCAAAATGACTTAAGTTTTGGTTATCTATGGACAGTTTGCCTTGGAGTATCTAAACCATGGCCTCTATTTTTATTTATTTTTAACATATATCTGTTTCAGTTTGCCTGGAAAACTTTTTGTTTATCATTCAAAGTTGAATTCCACTTGGGGTAAACCCTTCTGTTACCCATATAACGGAGTTAATTTCTTCCTCCCCTGTTCTACCTTTATCATTGATACATACTTTCATTTCAGTATTTATTGGAAATTGGTTAAGAAAAAGGACTCTGTGGTCCTACAGGCTTAGTTTCTAAATCCATTTATTCCACTTACTGCTCTTGATAGTAGATATATTATTTTAAATGTCTCTAAACATTGGGGGTTTTTTTCATTCGTATCCTGAGACTATGTCTGTGGATTAGTCAAAGTTCGCCAAATAACATAATTGTGTGCGTGCGTGTGTGTGTGTGTGTGTGTGTGTGTATGTGTATGTGTATGTGTATATATGAGGAGGTTTATTAAGAAAATGGTTCATGCAATTGTGGAAAGAGAAATCTCACCATCTGCTGTCTCCAAGCTGGAGAAACCAGGAAAGCTGGTTGTGTAATTCACTCTGAATCCAGAGGTCTGAGAATCAGGGAAGCCTGTGGTGTAAATTCCAATGTGAGGCCCAAGGCCTGAGAACCCAGGGGGCCACTGGTGTAAAATTAAGGGTCCAAAGGCCCGAGAACCAAGCACTTCAGTGTCCTAGGGCAGGAGCCGGTGGATATCCCAGCCCAAGGAGAGAGAATTCGTCTTTCCTCTGCCTTTTTGTTCTTTCAAAGCATTGAAATTGGGCTTTCAAAGAATTGGATGCTGCCTGCCCCCATTGATGAGAGTGTATGTTCTTTTACTCTCTCTGCTGATTGAAGTGCTAATCTTTTCTGGAAGCACCCTCGCAGATACCCAGAAATAATGTTTTATCAGCTGTCTGGCCATTCCTTAGCCCAGTCAAGTTGCTACATAAAATGAACCATCCACAGTCAGTAAGGGTAAACTAGGTTATGTTGTATAATAAATGACCTATATCTCAGTGGTTTATAAAAACAAAAATTTATTTATTGCTCATGTTACATATCCATCAGGTACTGGCTAAAGCTCTGTGTACCTGTTCTCCACTTCAGAACTTAGATTGTAGAATGGGGGGTGGGGGGGGGTGAAGAGACACAGAGAACAATTGGTTTTAAACCTTCCATCCTGAAGTGGCTCATGTCACTTCTGCCCACATTTCACTGGTCACGGCAAGTCACATGGCTGCTCCTGAGTGTAGGCAGGGACTACGCTACTACTCCCACGGGGAAGGAAGCCAGAATATTTGGCGCACTATGCAATCTACCATAGAAATAGTAAAAAAACCTCCATCACAGAGTGAGGAGTGAAATGAGATACAGTTAAACTGTTCAACAGAGTGCCTAACACAGAATAAGTGCTTCATGGTCAAATGAGACAAAAGTGTGTTTAAATGTATATAAAATGTAGAGGAAGTTATTATCTGCTTTGCATCCCCAATCACAGAAAGATGGTTTAATGGTGAGGAAGTACTTGCTGTGTGATTTTGCATATCAAGGAATGCATAACTAAGGCACTTAAATCACTGCTCCGCTTTCTACCGTGTACTGCCTAAAACACGAAACAAAAGTTGTTTAAGGTAAGCCTCAATTTGGATAATCAGATCATAGATAAATGACTTCAGTATTTTAAAATGAATCTTTAACATCTGTCTTTCTATTGGATTCCTTAATTATTTAATCATATTTGAGAGAAGCCAATTTAAGACAATAGAAATGTCTGAGCTGAATGTGCAATCTCACTGGGCTGCCCTTTCTCCACTAAATTGATCACATATTGATTCATTCTTTTAGTGTTTAGTACACTTAATCTTTCCTTAAATGGAAAAAAGTAAACTGTAAGTGGATTATATGTTTTGTTTAACATATACCTATTCATATCAGGTAGTATTTGGATCACAACAGATTTTACTGTTTTTCTCTGTTATTTTAAAATTAATACAATAAAATTGACTTTTTGGTATGTGTTCAGTTTCATGAATTTTAACTTATTTATGGATTTGTGTAACCACTACTATAATCAGGATATAAGAACTGTGTTTTGATTTCTTGGCCTTAACAGAGCAGAATCATAATTTAAAAATAAAATATAACACTGAGAACATCAGTTGAAAATAAATGTGTTTGTGTGCATAATTATAACTCTTAGCATTTTGACATTAGTATCAAGAAATATATTCTTATCTTGGTAATGTAAAGCCTGATTGTTGACTCTGACACTAAGATGAAGTGGTAATGGTGAAGGAGCACTGAGGTCCCTGTACATTGCTGTGAAAGCTAATTAGGACAGACATTTTATTTCAACCTATTTTAGTGCAAATACTGAAAATGTTAACTCTTTGCAGTTTAGAAGTGAATTTTCTGTTATAATTATTATAGATTAAATTAGAATCTGTACACAATATCTATTCCTTCCCATTTGGGGCATAATGATTGGAAATTTTCCTTCCTCTGCTCCCTCATTCACTCTGTGATGCTATTAATGATAATTTATTATTAAGTTGCTACAGTAAACATAGGTACTGGTAAATCGCTTCATAGCTACTGTAATGTAATTAATGAAGTAATGGGTGTGACATATGTTTCTGGTTTTATTCTATCTTGACTTATATGACTTTGTGAGTGTTGAATGTGACTCCAAAATAGAATCTCCTAGAACATTGGCATTGCTGTTGTGACCATTACCTAGAAACCTTTGTAGGACTTACGCCAAAATAACCATGTTGATTAACTGATTGGGGCATTCGATCCTTCATACAGTCAACTACAATTTAAGTATTTAGAGCCAGACACTGAGCAAGGAAACAGGGAAATAAAGATAAACAAGATAGTCCTATGGGGTTTAAGGATGTATAGCTCAATTGCAGGACAGGGAAATAAGTGTGAATAGAAGTCTGTACAGTGTGCTCTGGCATTGAGAGTAGAGCTACCAACTGCCTGGAAAAAGAGATATAAACAAGCAACGTAATATTGCTACTGGAGGGATGAACCTTGAAAACATTATGCTAAGGGAAATAAGCCAGAAGCAAAAGGACAAATATTGTATGATTTCACTTGCATGAGATATCTAGAGTAGTTAAATTCATAGAGGCAGAAGGTAGAATAGTGGTTCCCAGAAGCTAGGGGAGTGGGGAAGGGAGAGTTGTTGTTTAATGGGTACAGAGTTTTATTTGGGAAGATGCAGAGGTTCTGGAAATGGATAGGGGGTAATGGTTGTATAACATTGTTACTAAACTTAATGTCACTGAATTGTACACTTAAAAATGGTTAAAACAGTAAATTTTATATATGTTTCACCACAACAAAACAAAAAAGAATAGGAAAAAAATCCATATAATATCATTATCATTTATAGCCCCTTTTGTTCTTATTTTAAGAGAACCAATTTTTTAAGGAATTTTTATATTTTTCCCCCATCTTTTGTCTCTATTTAATTTTTCTCGTAAGATATATACCAGCTAGTCTTTAGCACATTAACGCCATTCGAATGTTTCTGTTAAAGCCAGTAAGTGAGGGTGAAACTTGCTTTACCATCATATGGAGCTAATAATATTCAGAACATCTGAAATAGTTTTGCATGAAATGATGTATTTAATAAATTCTAAATTTCTGTTTTATTGTTTAATTGAAATAAATGCTTAGATGCTACAACATATATGACCCTTGAAAACATTGTAAAGTAAAAGAAGCTAGTCACAGAAGGTCACATATCGTATCATTCTATTTATATGAAACGTCCAGAATAGACAGATTTATAGAGATGGCAAGTAGACTAGTGGTTGTTCCAGGCTAGGAGAAGGGTTCATGAAATGGGGGAGAATGGGAGTGGCTGCTAATGGACACAGAGTTTGTTTTGGGGGGAACTGTCTAAAATTAGATTGTGGTGATGGTTTTGCAACCCTGTGTATATACTAAAAAAACTTAATTGCATACTTTGAATGGATGAATTGTATGGTATGTGAATTATATCCCAAGCTATTTTTAAAATGCTTAAAGGGAATGGTATAGTTTCTCTTTTTTTGAAGGTTTTTTGCTTTATCGTGTAACTTAGATTAGTTGAAAACAACATAGCACTGTAAAGTTTAGCATTTTAAACATGCATATACTTCATAACTAAGCTATAATCTGAGAGGGCTTTATGATAACTATCAGTGTGAGTGCAAATGAATCTGAATGCAAGTATTAACATATTTTATAAACTCTCACATACTGAGTGATTTTTTTTTAAGCTGATGGTGTATGTATATTCAAAACCAGGTAGGATATGATGATTAATTTAATTTCATTTTCAATAAAAAGGAAACTTAACAGTTCTTTTAAAAACGTACCCATACCTAGGAATGCTTTGTAAAATTAAATTTGTTTTAAATCAGTTGATTTTTAAATATATTTTAAGTTTAGAAAAAAATAACAAACATTTGAGATGACTATCACTTTGTAAGTAGAGAACTCCAGGTAATAGTACCAGATAGAAACACTGTTTTGTTCACCTGACTAGCCATTCTCTAGTCCCTGCCTATAAAAAAGTCACCATGTATATTTTAAGCAGCCTTGATACATCGATCCTTACATTATAAGAGACTTTATATTAAAACAGCTACTTTTTCCATGCTAGGTGCTACCAGAGTGCCTCAAACCCTCCATCCCACACCCAGGCACATGCTGTGTGTGCACATACACGCCCACTTACATACCAGCCCTTCTGCTCAGACTCACCTGGCTCAGAGCACAGGGTGGCTCATGGCTGCCATTCTTCTATCAGCCACAATTTGAACGAAGTGCTGCTTCCTCCTTTGGTGAATCTGGGACCCTGCACATCATTTACAAATTACTTCCTTAAGAAAATATGTTGTGATTCCAATCTAAAGAAATAGAACCCATGATGGGGCTAGCTACCTTTAAAGTGTCTTGATTTTTACAGACATACCTCAGAGATACTGCAGTTTTGGTTCCAGACCACACCACAATATGGCAAGTATTGCAATAAAACAAGTCACACAGATTTTTTGAAAGTTATGCTTACAATGTACTGTAGTCTATTAAAGGTGCATTAGCATTATGTCTAAAAAAATGTACATACTTTGATTTTGAAATACTTTATTGTTAAAAAATGGTAATGATTATCTGAGCTGTTAGTGAGCTATAGTTTTTTTGTTTTTTTTTTTGGTGGAGAGTCTTGCCTCCATGTTGATGGCCGCTGACTAGTCAGGGTCAGGTTGCTGAAGGTTGAGGTAGCTGTGGCAGTGGAACTTCTTTCAGAATTGGAGTCACTCTTCTCAAACCCTGCCTTTGCTTTATCAACTAAGTTAATGTAATATCCTAAATCCTTTGTTGTCACTTCAACGATGTTCACAGCATCTCTACCAGGAATCTGTTCCATCTCAAGAACTCACTTTCTTTGCTCATCTGTAAGAAGCAACTCCTGATTGATTTAAGTTTGATCATGAGATTGCAGCAATTCACTCATTATCTCCAGGCTCCACTTCTAATTCTAATTCTCTTGCTATTTCTACCATATCTGCTGTTCCTTCCTCCATTGAAGCCTTGAACCCCTCAAAGTCATCCATCAGGGTTATAATCAATGTCTTCCAAACTTATATTAATGTTGATATTTTGACCTCCTCCCATGAATCATGAATATTTTTAATGGTGTCTAGAATGATAAATCCTTTCCAGAAGATTTTCAGTTTACTTTGCAAAGATCCATCAAGGAATCACTGTCTATGGTAGCTATATAGCCTTACAGAATGTATTTCTTAAATCATAAGACAAAATTGAAATTACTCCTTGATCCATTGTCTGCAGATTAGATGTTGTGTTAGCAGGCATGAAAACAATATTAATCTCTTTGTACATCTCCAGCAGAACTCTCAGATGACCAGGTACACTGTCATTGAGCAGTAATATTTTGAAAGGAGTCTTTTCTTTTTTCTTGAACAGTAGGTCACAGCAGTGGGATTAAAATATTCAGTAAACTATGCTATAAGCAGTTGTGCTATCTTCCAGGCTTTGAAGTTACATTGACAGATCGCAGTCAATTTCACACAATTCTTAAAGACCTGAGGATTTTCAGAGTGGTATGAGCATTGCTTCAACTTAAAGTCTACCAGCTGCAATAGCCCCTAACAAGTTAGCCTATCCCTTGAAACTTTGAAGCCAGGTATCGACGTCTCCTCTCTAGCTATGAAAGTCCTAGATGGCATCTGCTTCCAGTAGAAGCCTATTTCATCTACATTGAAAATCTGTTTAGTGTAGCCACCCTCATCTGTTGTCTTAGCTATATCTTCTGTATAAGTTACTGCAGCTTCTACATCTGCACTTGCTGCTTCACCTTGCGCTTTTGTGGTATAGAGAAGGCTTCTTTCCTTAAACCTCATGAACCAACCTCTGCTAGCATTTCTTCTGCAGCTTACTCACCTCTCTATCTTCACAGAATTGAAGAGGGTTAGGGTCTTACTCTGGATTAGGCTTTGGCTTAAGGAAATGTCGTTGCTGGTCTAATCTTCTATCCAGACCACTCAGACTTTCTCTGTATCAGTACTAAGGCTGTTTCCCTTTCTTGTCATTCATGTGCTCACTGATGTAGCACTTTTAATGTCCTTCAAGAACGTTTCCTTTGCAGTCACATCTTGGCTGTTCGGCACAAAAGGCCTAACTTTCAGGCACTCCAGGCTCTCGGCATGCTTTCCTCACTAAACTTGATCATTTCTCACTTTTGATTTAAAGTGAGAGATGTGTGACTGTTCCTTTCACTTGAACACTTAGAGGCCATTGTAGGGTTATTAATTGGCCTGATTTCAATATTGTTATGTCTCGGGGAATAAGGAGGCCCAACATGGGAGACTGACCCATTGGTAGAATAGTCAAAACACACACATGATTTATTGATTAAGTTCGCTGTCTAGTATGGGCGTGGTTCATGACATTCCAAAATAATTAAAATAGTGACATCAAAGATCACTGATCACAGATCATCATAAAAGATATAATAATAATGAAAAAGTCTAAAATATTGCAAGAAATACCAAAATGGGACACAGAGACACAAAGTGAGCACATGGCTGTTGGAAAAATTCATCAACAGACATGCTCGATGCAGGGTTGCCACAGACCTTCAACTTGTAAAAAACATAATATTTAGGAAGCACAATAAAACCAGGTGTGCCTATACTTTTGTATATACTTGTGTATTTACATATAATTTTTCACTGGTTCCAACAATTAGGCCTATTAAATGCTTGTTTACCTGCTTGAATATATGCTCGTTTGCCTGTTTTAGCCAAACTGAACTAGTACTAATGAAAATTTGTCTTACTATCAAAAAGCAATTAAAATTTAAATATCTTTTTATGTACATTGATGTAGTTTTAGTACATACCTATTTTTAAATGTTTTGTGGTGTGCTAAGCACAGTGCTGGCTATTGCAGAGATCCGCAGAGAGGAGTAATATAATTCCTGCCCTTGTAGAGCTTTCAGTTCTGGAGATTCATTATCATATTGCCAGGTAGGACTAAGTACACATTTTAGTAACACCAGGAACAGGTTGCTGAGAGATCATAGAGGCAGAAGTTTTTGAAAGGTGAAGAGAACACAGGTTATCCTTAACCAAGAGTGCTGAGTGAGAAGAGGGGTAGAAGAAAAAAGGAAACAAAAAGTAACATACTGTGTCTCTTTGGGGCACATTAATCTATGTTAAGTAATGATTCTCTTAGTGGCAGAAACATAGGCTTTAATTAAGGGGCAGTTTATTTTTATTTTGTGTGCTAGTGCCTAGCAGTATAAAGTTGCAAAGTCTGTAGCATAAAGCTGAAAGTAATTACTAGTGGAAAGGTTTGTTTTGAGAGCCAAAGGGAAAAAACCACATTTATCCTACTTGTTTGCTATTAACGTTTTAATTTGTAAATTGACATACTGTGACTGGGCAAAACTTCATCTAGTGTAGTATCCTGTTTATAGTAGGAGGCCACCCTGAGTGTTTCTAAGAGAATCTGCACTGCCTTTTCTGGCCCCGGGGTCATGTTTGCTTGGGTACCCCTTTAAAATTTTTTGTTACGCAAATCAGCACCGGTTAACTCTCTTTCACTTGCTGGTTAGGGAACTAGTTTATTACAGATAAGGTCCCCATTAATCTGGATGAAATTATGTTATCAGGAACTTTAAGTACTTTCCAAGGAAGAGAACTATTAGATGATTTATATACTGAGTGCTTACTCTGTAAGTACGTACTGAATTGCCTTAATTTATTTTCACAGTAGCTCAGTAACTCTATGAGGTGGATATTATCACTCTTCATTTTACAGATGAGAAAAAGCACAAAGACTGAGAGTTAAGTTTCATCTTACAAAGCGTAATATGTGTCAAGATGTCATTTCTCACCACAATAGGTATGTCAAAAGCCATCTAAAGCTGTGAGTCCTGCCCCTTGAGAAAGCAAAGATCCTAGTACAATTATTTCACTGTAACTTTTTGGGGATTTTGATGTTCAAGTGTGAAAAACCTGAAAGGCAGAGAATCATAGCAGAAGGCCAGCATGTTTACTGTAGGGTACAAAATGGTAAGTGTGAGTCTGCCTCACACAGCTGTCTACCCAGTAGGTGTTGACTAAAGATGTATCCAGTTATTTTTCTACTGAACAAAAAATTTTTCAACTTCAATTCTAATTTAGTAGTCTATATGTAACGATATGTATAAACCTATTCTTGGTAGAGAAGGTGTGAATAAAGGATATCTATGAATAATTTTATTTGGTAATCTGAATTTCTTAGTGAAAGGATATTTTTTTCAACCACCAAACTACTACTAAGAAGGTGACTGCTTTAAGTTAATCTCTGGGTTTTCACTTTGATAAAAATGCTCACGTGCACAGTCGATGAAAAGAAAATGGAGAAACAGAGTGTGTGGTTGATCCGTATGCGTGAGGGACCCTTGAGTAACTAAGAAGTAACTATGGAATTCGCTGGCTCTTTGACTCCATGAGATCCTTCACAATATTGTTTGAAGGATGAAGTGAGATAACCGATTTGAAAGTACAGTACTTTCAAAGGACACGTGCAAGTTATGAGTGACATCTCCTTTTTGACATTTTTATTCACTGCTGGGCTCTGTGTGGGTGCTCATGCTCTTGTGCGTTCTCCATCTCTTTCACCGTCTCCTTCCCTTTCTCCTCCCCTCTCTCAGATCGATGACCTGACTGCATGCAGCATGGGAGGGGCCCCATTAACCAGTTTTCTTACTGCTTGCATAAATGGTTAAGTTACACAGTTTTACTTCTCTCCTTTTTGCATCCCCTTTGTATCCTCAGAGAAATTTTAAAAACGCTCTGAGTTTCCTAGTTTGCTTTACTCAGATTTGCCCTTTTTAACTTTGCAAGATATATTCTTCTTCCCCTTCGTCCCTTCTGTCTCTTCTTTTTTGCGTGTTAAACGTGGATGTCAGTAGGTGCCATGGTGAGCTGGTTGGTCTGGTCATGTGCCTTTTGCACTAGTAGATGCTCAAAAAATGTGTTCATTAAGTGACTGCAATAAGGAAAAAGAAACAGGAGAGTTGTAAGGTTTTTTCCTCCTTCCATATTAAAAAAAAAAAAACTGTGTTGTCTTAACCTAAATTGGGAAACTTTCTCTATTCAAGTACATGGGATTATGAGGTCTCAACTGTTTGTCTTAAATATTGTTGTTTCTCCTTGTAATGTAAGAGGCAGAACATAAAACTTCTTTGAAGTGAAGTAGGAGTGGTGTTTTTTTGAAGTACTCAAAAGTCTTTTCTACTCTTTAGGCATTATATAACTTTATCTCTATTTTGTCACCTAGGGAAGATAATGAGCATGAGAAAATATTTCTTCTATGGAATTCTCTGAAAGTAATATTAAATTCTAACATATCATCATAGACTATTACCCATGAGTGTTCACTTTAAGAGCCTTGATGATTGGTCTGTTTTCAACTAGTGTGTTTATTTGCTTGCACTCATGAGTGTTGATCTGAAGGAACCCATTGCTGGATTTGTTGAAATGATTAATGTTTTCTCCTTCCATTTTTTTTTAAGGAAATGGCAAAAATCCTTAACCATCCCAGAGTCTACGCTTTTCTGCACATACCAGTCCAATCTGCCTCTGACAGTGTCCTCATGGAAATGAAAAGAGAGTACTGCGTGGCTGACTTCAAAAGAGTAGTGGATTTTCTGAAAGAGAAGTAAGTCTGTTAGTACTTAACAAAATAACCATTTCTTTTTTCTTTGAAAAGCATGTGGCAAATGCACTTACTGCTGCCTCACAATTAAAGGTACAAGAGAGAAGGCGAGACTTTGGAAGCTTTCAAAGCCTTTCAGTTTCCTTGGGCCCCTTTGATGTGGGTTTTTCTTTCTCCTCAGTTTATATCCACCTTCCATCTGTACATGACACACCGTTAATTTGTGTAAGATTGCCAGTCTTTTTAAGGTAATGCAAATTGTGATTATTTTTATACCTGAGCTGGTAGATGAAGACTGCTTTAGTTTTGCTCTGCTTAAATCTCCTTTAATGTGGCTTTTTGAAGTTGTGAGCTGATTTTGACATGGAGGTAGGCCAAATCGTGTCACTACAAAATAGATAATTTTCTACTAAATAGCATTTTTTCTTAACGAGTATCTGGAATGTCTTTTCTTTTACATACTGATCCCTGTAGTTTGCTTGAAGAAATGTGATTTATAAGGAGGGTTGAGGATTCTGTTTTTTAAAGTTCAAATTGTTATTGACCAAAATTAAGGCATATTTACACAATCTCAGACATGAACGATAATTTTGTTTCCACAGAAAACACTTGCAGCCCGTAATTATGTTCTTCAAAATCCTATTTCTCATCATCACCGAACATTGAATGCCTTCTGTGATTATGCAAGGCGGAAAATAGAAGTGCTGGCCAAGGTCATAGGGAGCCTTCTCAAGTCTAGGGCACTGTTCTTCCCTCTGGGGGTATATCATTTATCTTGGCATATTTGTGGCATGGGTCCTCCTACTTTCCATAAATTTTTTCCATAATTTTTCTTCTCTCATTTCTCTTAATTAAGATACAATTTTTCATTTCCATCTTCCTGTTTACAATTATGTACCTTTGTACTATGTTGAAGTACTACATGGATATGATTGCTTTACACAAATTATAAACAACTATTTTTTCCAACTTTAATTTGTTTTAAATGTTTCCAACATTTATCCTGACTGCATATGATTGTTTTCAAATCTTTTTACTTTTTCCTTCTTTCTACATCTTTCTTTCATGTACCTTTCTAATTTTTTTTTTTTACCTTTACGCATTTCTTGATTATCCTAACCAGCGGGAATAAAGACACTTAGCGTGCAAACAAATACCGCTGACCTTTCAAATATTCAAATCAGTGAATAGAAGGGATATTTATTCCAAGATTGTGTAATTATTTAATACATACAGCCTTCAAAGTAGAAAACAATAACAACAGATAGAGCTCTGCCATCTCTAATATTTTCATATCTTGAACGGGACTGGACAAGGCTAAAGAGTAAAACTCTTTATGTTACATGTCTAGTATTGGTGCACATCATTCCTTGCATTTATTCTAAATTATTGCAGGTAAACTTGTCTCATGCAAGAGAGTGTATTTGGGCACGCAGGTGCTGGTGAATGGAATGTTTTCAAAATTGCAAAAAATTTGTTTTATTTATGAAATTTCTCTTGCCTCTTTGCTTATTAAAGCAGTAGCAAATAATGCGTACACTTCACACTTGTTACCCAATATGTTGCCGAGTGTAGACATGCATCCCATTGTGCATCATAGACTAGAACACTTTCCAAATAGTTTTTGCATTAATGTTATTAAATGAGGTTAGGGAATTAGCACCTCTCTTTTATCTCCATTTGGGTGAGTGCTGACTCAGTTGTTTGGGGAATTACTGTGGCTACTTACCTGGGCAGCAGTTTCACAACAAGTTCCAGCCTCTTATGTTGCCCTGAAGATGGACCTATTAAATCTGTTGCATCTTGAACAGTTTCAACAGCCTCTGTGAGCTGTATAGAGGTGAAAAGATGATCACGACAAGGTATTAGAAAGTAGTCTCTTGCCTTTATTCATGGACTAAAGTCAGGGCTAAAGTCTGAAAGAAATCCTTTGTTTGGATTATGAGTTACTGTGAGGCATCCGTGTAGCTCTTCTAGAAGTGTTCCACTAACTGGAGGATCCTAGAACTGAACACATTGCCCAGGGACATCCAGCATTTCCAGCAACAGAAGTATCAGAGATCCCGGGAGATACTGGAGATGCCTAGAGAAGACACCCCAGCTCATACCCATCCATCCACAAATTCTGTTTCAAATGCTATGAGTCACTAGAATTGTGGAGTATGAGTCTATCCAGTTAGGATCTTCAAGAGATTTTAAAATTAGCACTGTATTGTGAATATGCAGCAAGAGCAGAAACAACCTGGGTATATAATTTCACATTTAGATGATAAGTAAGATATAGTGGAAAACTGTAGCAGGCAGCCAATATGATATACTGATATGTATATCTGCCTACATGGCAGATGACTGAAAAATTTTCAGGTACATTATTTTTAAAAAAGAAGAAATCAGTTCATCACTGCTAATAAAGTGATCTTTGCATAGTTTTAGACAATTCTTCAGAACCATAAAATTTTGTGTTTCATCCAGTCCATCCTGTTGTTTGTGAAGAATAGTACAGCCTTACTCCTGTGAGGATGGTATAATACAGTTTTGCCCTTTAGTAAAAAAAGAATTTTCCTATCCTCTTGGATAGGTCTGTCCATCCAGTGAGTAATTTTCAACTCCTATAAACATTTAAAAATAAATGAAATATTTTAAGCAAACTTCTATTTGGCTTACTTTTCTCCAAAACAACTAGTATAGCTTTATGCCAAATAGATTAGTATTTATTTTGGAAACACCAAAGTTTCAGCGCTTTCTATAGAACCATTAGTCTGGGTGACTGATCTAGCAAAGAATTTTGTGTCCATCCTTTATTAAAATTCAATACAATATCTTCATTCTTAGAGGGCCTAACACTATCATGTTGCCCTGATTTGTGTCTACCACTCATTCATAAAATGATCTTGACTTAAAATGGTATGTTGGGTGCAGTCTTCTTCTATTTGCTTTTAAATCCTGTTTAAATATGGACTTTTTCATTTATATCTCATTTGCTCTGAAGCCTTTGAAGTATTTTTTGTAATTAGCCTTCCACATATAAGAGTCTCAGTGAGTCTCTCTCCCTCCCTCTCCCTCTCCCTCCCTCCTTCTCTCTCTCTCTGTCCCCCTCTCTCCCTCTCCCTCCCTCCCTCTCTCCCTCCTCCCCCTCCCTCTCTCCTCCTCTTCCTCACTCCCTTCCTCCCTCTCTCCCCCCCCTCCTGCCTCTCTCCTCCTCTTCCTCCGTCCCTCTCTCCCTCTCTCCCCCTCTTTCTTTTCCTGTCTCCAGCAGTGTGAAGCTTCTCAAATATTCATGTTATGAATTAGGGACAAGGCATGACCTGATCTGTTTCCTCAAAAAAAAAAAAAAAAAAAAAAAGTCGAGTCTTTAAAACCTACAGCATTTAAGACTGAAATCCAACCTATGGGAGTTTACCTGAAGCTGTAGGCTTTTAAACTTCTCATACAGTGGTGTTTGTGGAACCATGTTTCTCAAACAGTGGAGGTGAAATCTTTTTAATTAATTTTCTTTACAGTTGAAAATGGCCCATGTTTTAGCTGGGGGCAATATAAGTTTACATATGAGCCAAGTTGAAGCTGATTCATTATTCTCTTCAGTTGTTTGGAAGTTGGCAGCTATTATAACAGCAGCTGGATCGAAGATAACCTAGTAGTGTTGGCACATGTTGAGGCATATGGGAATTTATTAAATCATGCAACCTTTGCAAAGAGGAGTGTGTAAATTACTTAATATACTAATTTAAAACAGCTGGTCATGAACAGACAATCATATGACTTACATTATTCTATTCAGATTTATTAATCCAGTTGAACATTAACTAAGTAATTTGATGTTTTTATTTAAATGGGTAAGATGATTTTTTGAAATATATGATGGGATTTATAGGACTATGGGAAGAAAACTATTAATACATAGAATGAGCAAGAGGTGCAAGTCTAATTTTAGAAAGAATCTGTATTTTTATATTTTTTTAATAGGTACCTCATAAATTTTACTAGTTTCACTCATTATCACTTAACTGGTATCTCTGTTATCTTTTTAACATATTACTTGGACCAAAAAAAGTGTAAAACTTGAATGATTCACTTTTTTTCATGTAATTTTGAGTTACTTCCCAACTGAAAGATTTTGTGCTTTGTTATGTTAAGGATGATATAATTAGGATTCCCAGGACCTTGAGGCCTTGGACATGGACTTTAATTGGGCCCTCTTCCTTTGAGCAGCCGTGAATTTACAATCACTCTCCAACATAAACCGTGTGTTAACGTATAGCCAGAAATGAAAACATGCAGAGTTCTTAAGCATATGTTTTAATGCTAAGTAAAAGAATTTAAATCTTCAAATTCACACATTAAAGTGTGAAGGAAACATATAAGAATATCCTATTGATATGTTTTAAAAAATGAAACAGTTAATATATTAAAAGACCTGTCTGTTTAGACAGATTATTTTGTTGGAAGTCCAGTGACTTTTTGGCTTATTTTAACTAGACCTTAACTAGTTAACATCTCCATCTTCCTTACTTAGTAAATACATTTTGAATGAATTAACAGACAGTTATGTATTTATCTGCAAGTTATATGGATCTTAAGTTTTATCTTACTGTAGCATTTTCATGTTGATTTTTAATCCTATTATATCAGAATTTGTCATTATCATTTGTGAATGTACTGTGTACTTCAGGGTTAATTTGTTTTGTTTGTGATAGAATATTAACTCTTCTAGCACTGTGCGATTTTTTCCTATTCCCCTAAGTTTATCATACCCAGAGATTGCCCAGTAAAATGCCGCAACTAAAAGCAATGAGCATTTATTCAGGGGTAAAGGGGAATCCTTTTTTTTTCTTTGATGGGAGAAAAAACTAGAGGGAAAATGGCAGCCTTGCAGAGAGTTTCATCATCTGATCTCCCCACTGTGCACTCATTCAGTGAAGGGGCACAAAGGCACAAAGCCAGTATCACTCTGGCAGGATGAGTTCTGTGAGTCATTGAGTTAACTCATATTGTCCGGCCTATCCTATGACCTACTTTTCCTGTCTTTCTACAAAAAATGATGCTAATTTATTAACATCCTGAGTTATTTTTCTCTCCCATTAGTCCATGTGTCCTTACTGGAACATAATCTTATAAAAGATAAGTTACATTAAATTTGTATTTTATTATTCCTTATTCACCTAGTTTTATTCCTAGTGCTTGGAAACATAAGCAGAATATTTGTCAGAATAGAAAAAAAGAAATTGTAAAAAACAAAAAGACCCGCAAATGATTCAGCAAGGATTAGACAATTATGTTTTCTTCCAGATGCATTCCCAGATGTGTTTCTGTTCACTGAAGAGCCACCTCCAAAGTAATTTAGGCAAAATACTTCCCTTAAAAATGTTTTCTGGCTTTTTTTCATCATTTCTAGTATCTGTAACTAGACGGTTAATTTGGGTGTCCCTAAGGTCTTGTTCACTGTTTCATCTTTTGTCAAATGTCTTTCTGAGGTAATGAAGTTCTTTTCCCCTCTTTCCGTTGCTACTTTTAGAACTTTTCAAGAGAATAAATGTATATTTGATATATCATTCAAACAGTTATCTA
Source organism: Lepilemur ruficaudatus (assembly GCA_963574885.1). Classification (NCBI taxonomy): domain Eukaryota; kingdom Metazoa; phylum Chordata; class Mammalia; order Primates; family Lepilemuridae; genus Lepilemur; species Lepilemur ruficaudatus. Next base: position 13,396 of record CAUYRT010079770.1, on the reverse strand, counting down.
GTAGGAAAACATATTTACTTTTTTCTTTTTTAACATGATTTTATTTTATATTTAGAAGATTATATGCTGAATGGATTGTGACGTCATGCACTATTAATATATACCATATGATTTGGGGACTATCTCAAATTTGATTAATTGGTTGACATCAACTATATTTTCTCTTGATTTAGTTTTCCATTTTCCTTCTAGCCTTATCAGGATAGAAATCTCTTCATTCTTTAACTCCACGTTATATCCTTCCTTTATCATATGATTGTGTTATTCCTTTCAGAAACCATTTTTCTTTCATCCTTTTTACATTTTTCCTGCCTTAGTGTTGTGTCATAAAAATAAATGCCAAATCACATACCTATGAAGTAGTATACTACTAGCATCTTTCCTTTTATTGACAGAGTGCTTTTCCACAGAGCTTGCATATTATCTCATGATGGTGTTACAAAAACTTAGTCAAGTATGTAGGATAAATGTTTTTAATCTGCATTTCATAAAATGAATATCAGAGCTCAGAATGGTTAAAAATACTTGTTGAAAGCCCACAATCAATTAACACATAATAGGCCTAGATCCTCAGTTTTTGCTGTGGTTCTTTTTACTGGTTCCAATAACACACGTTATTTAAATGATTCATTTTTTTTTTCATTTATCATTTGTGTGCCTAGAACTGTAATAAATGCAATAATTAAAATACCAATAATAATATAGAAGTAAAACTGTTACCTAATATTTTTCAGTGTTTACTTTTGTGCCAAGCACTACTGTGAAAACATTACATGTGTTAGCTTATTTAATCCTCAAGGCCCAAAGATGTTAAGTAATTTGATGTAGGACATTCAGTTAGTGTGTATGTCATAGAACCTTAATGAAAATCCTAGCTGGGCGTGGTAGCTCGTGCCAGTAATCTCCACACTTTGAGAGGCTGAGGTGGGATGATCGCTTGAGCCCAGAAGTTCAAGACCAGCCTGGGCGACATTGTGAGACCCCATCTCTACAAAAAATTTAAGAATTAGCTGGACGTGGTGGAGTTAGAGGTTGCAGTGAGCTATGACTGTGCCACTGCACTCCAACCTGGGCAACAGAATAAGATCCTGTCTCTAAAAATGAAAGAAAGAAAAATAAAATCCAGGCCATGTGTTTACCCAGCCAGTACTCCTAACCATTGTGTTGCACTGTTGGTCTAATCTAAGGCATGTTGCTCTAGCAATGGAGACAATAAAATGGATTCAGCAAATATTAAGGAGATGAAATTTACAGTGTACACTTAGAAGAGAGGATGAAGAAGGCTTATGTGGGTATCAAACATAGCTCCTTGGTATCTTAAGTAAGACATGGTGGAAAGTGATATAGTTAACCAAGAAGATAAGGGAATGAGCCCCCTTACACTGTAGAAAATATGGGTCAGGTGCCCAGAAGAGGTATGAGAGTCTAGAAATAAACGCTTTGGAGCACTCAGCATTTGAGTAGTAGATGAAGCTATAGATGATGAGATCATCTGGAAGAAAGAAAAAGGAAAGGTTGGAACAGAAATCTAGGGAACGCCAATATTTAAGTGATGGAAAAGGAGAAAAGACTCTGACAGGTTGAAAAAGCAGGGTCAGACCAGTGTAGAGGAGACCCAGGACAAAATATTAATAATACCCGGAAGCCAAGGGATGATATAGCTTTAGGAAAAGGAAAGTAATAAGGGTCAAATGTCATTGGGAGTTACCTTTTGTAAGCAAGCTCTGGGCTAGGTACTCTGGGGAATATGAAAAATAGGTATTGTTAGATTGTTTCTTTTCCAAATACTATGAATCTTCAAAAGCTATTGAGGTGTGTTGATGTCTAAAGTCAGAAGTCTTCATGGTCCTTTGTTAACTGCTGCACCCCCAGTTCCTAGCTCAGTGCTTGGTTTTCCCTCTCTGACACTCCCACATCTCTATATTGTATACATGGCAGGGGAGGGCACAAGAGCAAGAAGCAGGGTTGATACTTATTTGTTGAATGAATGGCACTTACCCTGGGCCCAGTAAGAGTAAGGCTCAGAGAAGTATTTTTCAGTCCGTGTTAATTAAAGCTCTTTTTTCATAACCAAAATTCTCTGCTCCTTGCAGAGAAACTGATATGTTCCCTTTAGTGGAACGTAATACTTCTTAGGGATTCTGTGTTCTGTGAAGCTCTGCTGGCTGATAGCTAACAGTAATTATTAGCCTATTGCACCTGTAACATGTTGAAGGCAGTGTGCTAAGTGCTTTGTGTGGATTAATTCATTTAATTCTCACAATGACACATACTTAGGTAGAAAGTATTATCGTCCCCATTTTACAGGTAACGAAAGTAAGGCACATAGAGGTTAAGTGACTTGCCCAAAGTCACAGAGCTAATAATTGGCAGAGTTATGATTCAAGCTCTAGCCTGTGAATCTCCAAACTTTATTCATTGCTATTATAATTATTTCCAGATAGGATAATTTTTGGAAATATTATAATAGGGATGATAATTTTGCAATTAAAAATTTTACTATGCTATTAAGTAGAAAATTTTAAATTATACCTGCCTCCTCTTAGAAGTTTAATACATCTTTTTACAGTCAGTATGTCCTCCTTTTTACCTTCACTCTCTATCTAGTTACTGGGTACAGGGGATGATGAAGTTCTATGTTTATAAAAACAGAACTGCCACATGCTCCAGCAAGCCCAAAGGAAAGGAAATCAGTATGTCAAAGGGATGCCTGAACCCCCGTGTTTACTGCAGCACTGTTCACAGTAGCCAAGATATGGAATCAACCTAAACATCCATCATCAGATGAATGGATAAAGAAAATGTGGTATATGTACACATTGGAACACTATTCAGCTATAAAAAGAGAATGAAATCTTGTTATTTGCACCAACATGGATAGAATTATAGGTCATTGTGTTAAGTGAAATAAGTCAGGCACAGAAAGACAACTATCAGATGTTCTCATATGTGGGAGCTAAAAAAGTTGATCTCATGAAGGTAAAGCCTAGAATGATGGTAATTACCAGGGGGTGGGAAGGGGTTGGGAGGATGAGGAGGAGTTGGCTAATGGACACAAAGATAAGTTAGATAAAAGGAATAAGTTCTAGTGTTCTATAACACAGTACAGTGCCTATAGTTAGCAATAATTTCTATTTCAAAATAGCTAGAAGAGAAGATTTGGAATGTTCCTAATATAAAAAAACGATAAATGTTTGAGGTGATAGAGATCCTAAATAACCTGATTGGATCATTATACATTATATGCATGTTTCAAAATATCACATACACCTCCATAAATATGTACAATTCTTATGTATCAATTTAAAAAAATTTTTTTAAAGAAGCTCTGTTTGAATGTGACCATGAGGAGAAAAACTACAAATAGAAGTAATAAGTGTTTTATCTGTAACAACACCTTTATAAAACTGTAGAGTTTCTTAATGAATTATATGTATAAGTATATGTTTTAAAATAAAATGCTGTCCCAGTGGTTATTAACAGATTACAGAGCTATTATCCTTTGCAGTCTGCTCTGTTTCAAAAACTTTAGGTCCTCATTTCTTCCTCCTGCTTATTCGTCTTTCTTACAGCCGAGTATGTTAAATATCTAGCTCAAGCTCCTGCCCGTGAACACCCTGCATTCCTAACCATTGATCCATTTCACCACTTGCTGCGGGCACAAAGAGAAAGAAAGAGTCAATTATTGGTCGCTGTTGCCTCCTGATATTCATCCTTATCATCATTCTCTCTACACGTTTACTAAGTCCTCATTATTTGAATGGTCTACTCTAGAACTTTATTGTCCTACTGAAAACCAAGAAGAAATCAAGGGAGCATGTACACTGCATGTAATTTTTGAGTGTTCTACTAGACTTTGCAGTAATTTCTGAAAGGTGCCATAATTAAGTCAGCAGCAAACAGTGGGAAAAAGTCTGGGTGATATAACCCATAGTTGTGTTTAAAGACTAAATCTTGCATTATTAAAATCTGACCAGTTCAAATTGTGAAAGTAAAACCAAAAAAAATATTCACTGTTTATTAACATTAATTGCAGAAGAGCCTAAGTTTTGCATCTGTTCAACTAGTATTTATCAGTTATAGAATGTATGTTAGGCACTTGTTAGGTATCGAATACTGAGAGTAGTAAAACTTGATAACTGTCTTCTAGGGACTGACAGTCTTAAATCATGGTTAATATTATATAAATGCTTATAGCCAAAATGTTCAATAAGTATAATGAAACCCCAGTGTTCAATTTGGTATGGGAGAAACATGCATGTTTATTATAGGCCTATTTGGTAAAGAAAGAAATACTGAATTACAGTTCTTACATAGGTTTAATTTTGTTTGTGATATAATTAATCTACCAGTATAGGGAAAGGCTTTCACTAGATTACATACATACACACATACACATGTGTGCACAGATATATCTATTTATGTGTATAAAACTTCTACTTTGGCTTCTCTGCAGCGACCAATAAAAGTTGTGACATAAAGAAAATAGAAGTTTATTTTTTTGTCAAGTAAATGAAGTTCAGAGTTAGGCAGTGGGACTCAGAAAGGCTCCAGCATGTCAGGGATGCGGGATAGAACTTTGGATAGAACTTTCATCTCAAGGTCCAAGATGGCTACTTAATCTCCAGCCATCAGATCTGTATTCTAGACAATAGGAAGGCAAGGTGTGCAAACAGGGGTGTGTGTTCTTTCCTTTTGAATGCTTTCTGAAAGTCACACGTGTCACTTTTGATCATATCCAGTTGTCAGAACTTAGTCATATGACCACACGTACCTGTAAGAGAGGCTAAGAAATGTGGTCTTTAGTTCGAGTTGTCTTGTGCCCCTCCTAAAACTAGAGTCTCTTGGAAAGAAGGGGAGATGAGATATGGGGAGCAATTAGCACTCTTTGCCACAGTCTCCCCTGTTTGGCCACTCTTCTTGCTGCATGGAGAATTTACCCTTTTTCTAAGAGAGATAACCCCAGGTCTCCTCTAGTTACCCTGCCCTCTTGTGAGTCCATGATCTCTGGGTGATGCTCTGTCCTTTCCAGGAAGTCCAGGTCTGGCTTCCTATGAGCTGATGGATATAAACTAAAAAGCAACCCAACCTTCCCAACATAAAATGGAATAGAAATAATTTTTAAAACTCCCATTTGAAAAATGAGAGAATGTGAAACACACATCAGCTTTCAATAGGAATTATAAAATGCTGCTTGGTAGGAGTCATGAAGACTTTCTGCCCTAGCATTGAAGGACATTCCTTGGTACCTCATATGATAGTGTCAGGTTTATGTGGTTTTCCTGGATCTTTGCCTCCATGTTTGGAAGATCACGAGCCAGGCCAGGATGATGGAAGACTTACAAGCACAAAGTGATTTATACACATGCAGCCTTTATTGTAAAGTGAAAGTACATTCTAAAAAGACGATGCGTCTATTTCTGCGAGTGGTGACAACCTGAGTTTAAAGACTAAGAGTATAGACAGTATAGTACACTCTCAAAGTCAGTAGACAGCGGACTGCTCTAATAAGGAGCAGCGTCACCCCAGGGTTAGGTTATGTTTTTTATGCTAATCCCTAATAATACGTTAAGCTGGGGTGGAATATTCGTGAATTGGGGGGGAAGGGGTAGTTCTTGGAATGGTGAATCCTCCTGAGTTTTAACCTTGTAAGGCAATTTCTGGAGGTTGCCGTGGCCTTTGTACATTGTCATGGTGCCTGTGGGTGTGATTTTTACTATGCTAATGAGGGTGGGTCACTTGAGGACACTGTCACCTTGTTTGTGTGTATGCTTCAAAGACCTGCTTTTGTGGCCTTGATCATATCTCCACTTTATGGGGTTTTTTGCCTCTTTCTGGGTGGTCAGTCCTTGGAGACCCCCTATTGTAGACCAAACATCTGTTCAGTCCTTGGAAACCCCCTTGACATGGCATCTGTTCCTTCTCTGAAGCCCCCTCTGGTCAGTTTGTTCCTCCCATTGTAGACAAAGCATCTCCTACTGCCATGTGTTCCTCTTCCTCCTTATCCCTACCTAACAGTAGCTCCCGGTTTTCCTGTGGGAAATACTCCTTAATCTTTTCCCGCCTGTTGCCCCATCCTCTGTGGCCATATCTGAGGTAGGTGCTAGGGAGTATACTTTTCTGAGTAGGTTTCACACTTCTTTCTGGTACTGATTTGAGCCCTGGAAATTGCTTTAAAAGTTGTACAGTAGCAGGTGATACAGACCATCCTGTATCTTGGGAATCCAATTCCCTGACAAACTTAGGAGGCTTCTAGTCTGTTGCTTATTGGTTCCATGAACAAGTATAGCCAAAGGTCTTATCTGGACATTTTTAACTTTAAAATTCTATCTTTTATTTATTAGCCTTTGTCCTCTGTCCCTCTCCCGCCTTGTGAACCTACTGATGACTCCCTTGAGGTCATGTGAAGCACTCTTAGTCCCCCCTCTGCCAGGAAACTCAGCCAGTGTGTGATGGGGCACCAGTCTTCTGAGGTGGCTATGGCATTGTAGCCAGTGCTTTTAATTGCTTTTTCAGACCTGCAAACCTCAAAGTCACAGGACTCTTAGTCAAATTTGATTGTAATTCGCAAGGGGAAAGTTTTTTAAAACAAAATCTCAGCTTGCAACAGTGTATCCTCATCTGAGCTTGTTGCTAAGAGCAGTAAGATGGAGCCAGCTAATATTTAACATTCTGAATTGTTTGCAACACCTTTGCAGCTACAGACTTAGCTGACACTTGGTCTGTCTTCTAAGGTTCATCGGGGGACAATGTGACCAAATGTTTTGCCAGCATATAACATTAATTAGCTTTCCAGCCCACAATATGAGTTCTTGTTACCTGCTGCCCAACTAAACTAGTGCCACACTTTTAGGTTCTGTCACATAAGTATCCCACATTAGACTGGATTGCTGTAGGCTGTGAATGACCAAAAACATAGAACATTGTCTCAGACAAAATAGATATATATTACTCTCTCACATTAAAGAAAAAAAAAACCTTAAGAGGTAGCAATCTTGTGCTGGTGGGATGGTCCACAACATCAAGGATTCAGGGTTCTATCTTGTTGTTCAGCTGTCCTCAGCAGGAGTTTCTATCTTGTGGTCCATGATGAGTGCTTAAAATCCAGCCATCAAGTCTGCATTCCAGTTAGCAAAGACAGAGAGTTAAAGAAGTGTGTACCCCTCCCTACCTTGAAGGTTACTATCTTGCAAGTTGTACATGACACTCACACTTATATCTTATTGATTAGGACATGGTCATCCCTAGCTTCAAGGGAAACTGGGAAATACAGCATTTCTTCCAGGCATCTGTGTGTCTAGAGCAAAATATATTTGTATGGAAGATGAAGGTAGCGGATATTGAGGGGCTACCAAAAATCTCTACCACAACATATACTTTTTAACAGTTCTCATGTTACAATTCAATAACTTCCCCTCCAAAAACTGAATTTATAATCCTACTTCTAATTCTAGATATCTAATTATTTTCTCTTGAGTATCATACCTGTTTTTTTTGCAGATGACCCAACAATATTTGATTTTTGTTCTTGGTTGATTAAAATTTCATTTTTAAAAAATGTGTATCTACTAAAATAACCTCACAAATGAAAGAATATTTGGCTGATTATCAGTTGTCTATTTTGAGTGCGTATCAGAAAATACCACTTTATGTAAAACGTAAAAAAATTTAACTGCTAGGGATTTTTTCCCTAGTATCAAACAGGAATCAGTGTCATCTCCGTTTTCTCATGTCCTAGATTTCCTTTTTGTAGTATGTATGTAGCAATTGTCTCAGCCTCACAGTGAGTCCCTTTTATAGTTCTATACCATCTAGGGCATATCCTTCCACCCACTGCTTCCGTCACTCTAGACTAAAAATAGATGCAATCTTTATATATTTCTTCTGCTACCATTTCCAATTCAAGGCACCCGGTACATTGGAGTTAGCATGCTGCCAGAATTACTAAATAGTTTCATGTTAGAACAGAAGATGGAGAAGAGAAAATCAAATTTTTCTTTATTTGTTTCCAGCCTAGTATTTTCTCTAATTCATGTGGAGTTATTTATGTGATCTGCTTTTGCTGTTATTTATTTTATACATCTTAGATTCTTAAAGGCATTTTCTCCTTATAATAAACCTTTTAATTGATTTTGATCAGTGAACTCAGTGGTTGTTTCATTAGTTGCCTTTAAAGAAGAAAACAGATTTCTTTTCCTTTAATTTTTAGAGCAAATTGTTTTTAGTCTAACCATGTAAATAAGACCAAACATCTAATTTCTTTTAGAAAATACTGTTTCAATTTGACTGTCTAATAATGACTCTTTTTTCATATACTTTTTCCTAGTTTATTGTGATTTAATCTCTCAATTGTATAATTGGCAAAATACAGTATTCTTTTTGAGTTTTTTTCCTGAAAAAAATTATTTCATTGTTCAGTTTGTTCTCTTATCAACAATCTTATTAATGGGTTTCTTAATTTTTTCCGTTTTAAATAATTTGTACTTTCAAGAATTGTGATATAATTTTTGAGGAGTTTTATCTACTTATAAAAAAAGTCAGATTTCATCTTAAAAACTTTCATAATATAAACCCCTGCATTACTGTGCTCACTGCCTTCAAATAATAATACTGTTAATTACTAATATTTATTGAGCATTTAAAATGTACCAGTCACTGTTCAAATTGGTTTATATATGTGAAATCATTAATTCTTATAACAACCCTATGAGACGGATCTCAATGAAACCCTGTTGACATCCATATTTTGTAGATGAGGAAAATGAAACACAGAGAGCTTCAGGTTACATAGATGGCAGAGAAGAATTTGCCAGGTTGCCTAGTACCAGAGCTGGTACTTTGCAAACTTTTTGTCATTACTCCACACACCAAAATTACTACGGAAATTAAAGGTAGGCACTTAAAAACTGTTGTCATCATTTCACATTCCCAAGGCATCAAATTTATTTGTTTTTTAGTAATTGACTTTAATTGTGTTTTGGAAAAGTATCAGTCCATGTGGATTAGGGGAAAACTGATTATTCACTGCAGATAGTTCAAGAAGTACTGCTGTAAATAGAGTACCTTTTATAGCTATGGGGTGGGCTTTTAGATTCATAATCTCACTCAGTTCTCTCAATAACTCTGCAAAGTAGATGCTTCCTACTGTTCCTGTGTTTTAGCCTGGGAAACAGAAGATTAGAGAAGGGATGTATATGGTGGATCTGGAAGTTAGAGCCTGCTTCTAACTTCCACTATTTTATGTTGTCCGTGGTGGCATTCATATTGAAAGATTTAATTACATATGTAGATTTATTACAGTCTTTCAAGGTATTTTTTTATTTTTGCCAATTATCTTTATAATGAGAACTTAAAATGAATAAACACAAATTCACAAAAAAGATTCATGAGAGTCTTAGAGAGACTAAAGATAATAGTATAGTGTAGTCATTTATTAATTCTTTGTTATGATTTTTATTGTGACTAACACAGGCAAGTCTTACTTTAATGTTTATTGACAACCCTGATTCCACTTACTACTAAATATTTCTAATCTTTGAATGGGAAGCTCGGATTTTTTTTTGCTGCTGCTTCTAATTGTAATGGCTGAAACTGAATTAGCATTCCCTCAGTTTCTTCATCTATAAAATAAAAAGGGTGAGCTAAATTATTTTAAATTCCATTCCAGCTCAAAACCTCCATATTTTTTTTCTTTCTTTTCTTAGTTTTCTCCTGATGAGCTTTCTAGTTATCTCTGTTCTCCAGAACCCGGTATTGAGCCTGCACTGGCCTCTGTGACCACCGCACTCCACTTGGGCTCTTTGTGCAGCTCTCTGAAGAGTGGCCTCCTCCACCTTCCCACCTTCCATCCGCCTCTCCATCCTCTGTACTCTGGTTTCTGCTCTCTCTCCTTCCCTATATCTGCTCTTGTTAAGTTCCTAATTGTGGACTCTGGAAGGTGGTCTTCCATCCTTATTTTTTCTTTCTTATGTTGGCCAACCCCGCCTCCTTAAATCAATTTCAATCAACCAGTCCTCCTCTACCCTCATATATCTGTCTGTCTGATTGGCTGTCTGGCTTGGGTGTCCTTCAGGCACTCATCCAACCAACCTAATCAAAAGCACAGGTTTTTGGACTTCCCTCTTATCTGCTCCCACCTAGTCTAATCTGCCACCCAGTCCCCTCTGTGTGATCTTCTAAATGACTCAGGTCTATTTTCTTCATGCCCTCTGTTACATCCCTTAAGAAAGTATAGGTGGAAAGTTCTCTTGAATTGTGTTGCCTCCCAAATTCCTTACATAACTCCAGGCTCACTGTTTAATCCACCCTTCACTTTATTGCCAGAAATGTGCTGTCTAAAATAGAAACCTTGTATTTCTTTGATCAGAATTCTTCCATAGCTCCCCATTGCCTACAGTACAAGAAACAGTAACAACAGCTGTTATACCACCTACCACTTACTGATTTATACTATTAGGTTGGTACAAAAGTAATTGTGGTTTCAGACCATGAATTTTAAATCATTATAACTAGGCTTATACACATCTTTATTAATCAAAATGGGAACCATTACAATCACCACATTTTTGCCAATGAGAAATAAGTTTGTTTATTCCTGTAGTGTAAAAAATCTGTGCTTCAGGATTCGACAAACTCTTGGAAAGCATTTTCTGCATTCTGCTTATTGTGGGAGCATTTTCCCTGCAAAAAGTTGTCGAGATGCTTGAAGAAGTGGTAGTTGGTTGGCGAGAGGTCTGGTGAATATGATGGCTGAGGCAAAACTCTGTAGCCCAGCTCATTCAACTTTGGAAGCATTGATTGTATGATGTGCGGTCGGGTGTTGTCATGGAGAAGAATGGGGCCCTTTCTATTTACCGTTGCCGGCTGCAGGCGTTGCAGTTTTCAGTGCATCCCATCCATTTGCTGAGCATACTTCTCAGATGGAATAGTTTCACTGGTTTTAAGAAAGCTGTAGTGCATCTGACTGGCAGCAGACCACCAAACGGTGACCATGATCTTTTTTGGTGCAAGTTTGGCTTTGGGAAGTGCTTTGGAGCTTCTTCTCGGTCCAGCGACTGAGCTAGTTATCATGGGTTGTCGTGTGAAATCCACTTTTCGTCGCACGTCACAATCCAATCGAGAAATGGTTCGTTGTCACGTACAATAAGAGCAGATGACATTTCAAAAGGACGATTTTTTTGATTTTGGGTCAGCTCATGAGGCGCTCACTTACCGGGCTTTTTCACTTTTCCAATTTGCTTCAAATGCCTAACAAGAGGATCAGCTTCGATGATTGCTCTCAATTGGTCGTTGTCAACTTCCGATGGCCGCCACTGCACTCCTCATCTTCAAGGCTCTTATCTCCTTTGCAAAACTTCTTGAACCACCACAGCACTGTACGTTCGTTTAGTGGTCCCTGGGCCAAATGCGTTGTTGATGTTGCGAGTTGTCTCCGCTGCTTTACAACCCATTTTGAACTCGAATAAGAAAATCACTTAAATTTGCTTTTTGTCTAACATGGTTTCCATAGTCTTAAATAAACAGCAAGTAATAAGTCATTAGCAAAAAAACATAAAGCGAGAAATGTGCGTGAAAATGATGTATAACATAACCCCATTTATTTAAGAATGTACTCCAGTATCAAACAGGAAGTTTCAACAGTGCTAAAACCACAATTACTTTTGCACCAGTCTAATACATACCAGGAATTGTGCAAAGAATCTCACAATCACACAATCTCCTTATATAGATTATCTCCATTGTGGCATGTACCACATTGTTCCATTTGTTTGTGTGCATGTGTCCTCCCTTAGAGACCTCTCCATATAACTCCTGAATCTTTTTCTGTATGTAGTCTCAGCACCTAGTACAGTGCCTAAAACGTAAACCCCTTAGATCTTTGCTGAATGAAGGGTTTCTGTTGTTGTCATAGAACTAACTTGTGTTTGTGGGATGTGGAGACTTCAGAATCTTGTAGTAGAAGGAAGTAGAATCCCACAGGAGGTACGGCAAAGGCTTTGCTGACTTGGGCAGAATACTAATCCTAGGTCAAGGGAACCAAACATCCTGTTACCCAGCACAGCCATCTCTTTTAAGTCCTTACGACTGCATCATCACCTGGATAAATGTGGCAGGATTTGGGGTATGGGGAAGGATGACTGTCTCTAGGGTTTTGTTCAATACATACAGCCTGCTGGTGGCAGTTGCACACCTAGATGTCTCATATTTTAAGGCAAAATGTTAATAATTATATTCTGTAGAAAATAGATTCGTAAGGTTGATTGCCTTCCTAACGCTGGTTTGTCTAATCCTTCATTACTGACCCTCTTCACTAAAAGACTGTGATTTCATTATTACTATTGTAAGACAGCTTGTTCTTCCAAGCCATTTTATATTAATATTTCTTAAATGATCAACCATCATATGGCATTGGTATCCCATGTTTAGCAGCAAAAAGTGTTCTTACTGTACTTACTTGGATGCTTAGTTTAAAATATATAAAATTTAATTTAATCCTTCCATTTTTGAGGTGTTTTAAAGGGTGTAAACTGAGTTTACTAACACTTTTAGGTCAGGTTACCAATAGGAATTTGACATTTATATGAATAAGAATAATATCAAGTGTTACAAAAGCTAATATGGAATTGCAAGGGCTATCAAGCTCTGTGCTTGAGGCCATAAATTGATTGCCAGCAGGGGTCAAGCAGGAGGCTCTGCTTTCTCTGTGCCGTCTCCCTTGGGTAAAGCATTGTAGTATTCAGTGCACCAGCAGAAAGGGCAATGTGAATTTACACCTTCCTCAAAACAAATTGCTGAAACAGTCACCTCTTGAGAGAGGTGTGGATGAATAGCACTTCTTACTTAATAGCTAAACACAGAGTCCAAGATTATTTTTCTAGCAATAATAGTAAGCCAAGGGAAATAGATTTAATAATTTAGTCAAGTGTATGCAGTCAGACTCTGTTTGATCCACACTGGTATGTTTGTAGACAGGGTTATATTTCTGGTTTTTGCTATAAGAGCTGCTGTGAAAATGAACTAATTGGGTGCTAATTTACCTAAAACAAAGTGCTAATACCAAGGTTGATTTTTAAAGTACAAATGTGGACATGTTGCAGTTTTCACTGATGTCTGTTTATTTCATGTCACCTTATTGGAAAGTATTCTTCTAAAAAATGAAATTCTCTTTTGTCATTAAGTATTAGAATAAGCTTCTGCCTAAATAGTAGACATTACATTGAAATATAAAATGGAAGGATTGCTTACTCTATTGCAAATATTATGACACTGGGTGCTTTTGGTAAAAAGTAACTCTTTTAGGTCAAAACAAACCTTTATTGGCCTAAAATTGAATAGGACACGTTTGTACGTTATTATATTTCCAGTCATTGCTTTTCTTTTTTTTTTTTTTTTTTTT